>JAQIWD010000272.1:0-25579 GCA_034694825.1 Anurida granaria
CGAGTAATTGAACTATTCCTCAGGCGTTAAGAGTAAATTGTTAATTACGAATTCATAGATCAAATTATAACTTGGACTGACGTTCCGAACCAAAAATGTTTTAATACTTTATCTACATGACTCTAAAAGAGATTAAAATTCCAACTTCAAATTTTCACGTTGGTTATGAACGCCGAATTACGACGCTTAGGTGACGGCGACATTTCCTTCTACGTAGAAAGGCGGTAGAAGATGTCGCCGTTCGTGGTCCAGTAGTGGGTTGTGGGGAAACCAAAACCGTTCTAACTTTTACTCCTCTGTCGCCGTGAATGCAAAAGGTCGAATAATTGTAACCATTGTCAGTCCGCCGTAACCTAGGCCGCTGATTTTGGTTTTGCTAAATTTATTACAGGATAGGAGTTATCCTAGGAGCTAAATACTGTAAAACACTCCCTTTGCGTTAGAATTTATACTGGTAGCTTTATTTCTCATCCAATGATCGAATGGCCTTTACCTCCTTCCATATTATTCTCGTGTCCCCCCACATAGGATCATTGAAGTTTTGTTTATCCCAAGGTCAAACTAGTCTCTTAAATATATACGTTTGAGCCTTAAAATAAGAAATGGATTTGCTAGTTGCTGTCACCAGGAAAATGAACTAATTAGTAGTCAGTCCCAATCCATTGTGATCCATTCCGGCAGATTTTAGGGAGTTGAATAGAGTTCACCTGCGGAAACAAAATTTAATCGTTGGTTAGCCTGCTCTCGGCACAACTTAGCTGGAGAAAAAAGAAACTGAATGAGTGATTCCTTACTCATAACAATGCGAAGATGATTCCAAGCCTCAGTGGAACTCGCCGTCACCATTACCAAGTCAGCGACCACCAACCGAAGTTTGTCTGGAGAAAGAAGTCCTTTGGAGCTAGAAAGATTCCGAATGCAGCGTCCGGTAACCCTCATCATTTCCTCGTCCCGACGACCAATTGACCACATAATGGCGCTGTACGCGAATTTGTCGACATTCCGTTCCTTTGTCCCGTACATGGAGCGGAGCGTTTGAAGTCCTGCCTGGAATTTAAAATCAAAATACTATTGGTATTTACCAAATTACCTCAAATTTCTTGATGTTTCGTTTTCTTACTTTGTAATTCATGTCCAGAAGTTGGAGAATCCTTTCCATTTCATCCTCACCCTTCCCGGTGAGGCAATCACTCGGAATGAACTGATGAATCCAATTGAGGGAACGAATCCGCTCCCAGTTATTATTGTACAGGTCCACAATGTCCCAAACGAAGCACTTGAGACGATATTCACGGCCAGCGACGAGCCCTTCCAGCCTTTTAAGCGTCGGTTTCATCCAAATCCTTCCACGAGGAACCGAATTCAATTTCTGTCCCGTTAGAAGCAGAAACGCACAGAGAGATTCAATTGGTGGGGAGTCAGAGGCGAGGAACTTGTTCTGGATTCCAATTACTTCACCAACGGAGATCATACCCAGATTGTACCATTCTGACAAGAACCAAATACCGGTAACCGTGTTTGGTGTCTCCTATGAAAAGAGGGTACATGAAATTTAGTATTAAGACAACTAATTAATTAACCAATCGATAAATGCTTTATGACTTACTCTTCTGACAAATTGCGGCAATTTTTGTGTAATGAGTTTCCCAAATCGAGGGACCCTCTCACTGACTCTTGCCAAAAGTACTGCATGCACTTTTGTGAAGAGGGGGTCATCGCTGACGTGAGTTAGGACGAGGTCACTGTAGAGGGACATTGCTCGTTCCTGTCTTCCTAGTAGGCTGCTAAGTCTCACCACCATTCTCTCCATATTTCCAGGTACAACTTTGTTGAGAATCTCATGAACGGCTTTCACGTCAATATTCCTGGATCTGCTCGACGTCCATTGTTGACTTCGAACTCTCCATTCCAGTTCCGGAGGTTGGGGACTGGATGTCTTTTGTCCGGCAATTTTCCGATTCCCTTGAGGCTGGTTGGCTTGCTGTGGCGCAGTAGCTGGAACTCCATAAGAAACAATGGTATCCGTGTCTTGCTCGTCATGACCAATGTCAACTCTTGGAATCCACCACTTGTTATGCGGCACCCAACCTATAATAAATTCAGTTTAATTTCGAACTATTTAGATCCAAATAGTGAACAAATGAATACCCTTTGACTTCATTTCCAGCAAGTCCAGAACCATGAACTGAATTCTTTTGGAAACTGAAGGAGAGTTTGTTATTTCTCGGAGATTAACTCCAACCAGCAAATCATCTAACCAGGATCCCTTTGTTTCTTCCAATTTTGCTCCAGCAAAGGTTAGTATAACGCAGAGGCACTCAAGGGCCTCGTCCGCATCTTCTGGACTCCTCCGCCCTTGTCCAATGAGCTCGGTCACTTTCTGTGCGATGAATTTAGAGGAACAAACAGATTCCAGGAACAGCTCAGCAATGAAGCGGTTCAGCATGACTTTCCGGTGTCGAGCAAATGTCAACTCCCTCTCCATGGAACGATTGAATTTTGCAATTTCCATGTCCGTTGTTAATCTCTATAGTCGAATAAAATTAAAAATTGATTAAAATCAAAGATTCAACATGAAACGAGCTAGTTAAAGCGAAAGCAGCTGGCATTTACCTGGAGAAGACCATGAATGTGGGTAATCAGGTTGCTCCGAATACTTTTCCCCATACTTGACGGTTTCGAGCTAATTGCGTTGCTGATGAGCCTGGAGTAAATACATTGGAACATTGGCTCATCGATGGCCTTAGACACAACGAGACGAATGACTTCGGTAAGATGATTTGTATCATTTGGAATTAAACTCAGCCAGCGCTTTCTCAGCTTTGTAAAGTTCACCGTACTGATCTTGTTAAGGACAGCCCTCACCTGTAAACAAAGGAAAGCTAATTTAGGCATTGTAGCGGATGGGGAGTTGAAAATTTAAACAGAATAACAAAACACACCTTGCGAAGAACAACATCCCCCTCATCTTTAATGGGAAATCGGAATGGACGCTTCTCCCAATCAGCCTCAGGAGTGTCATCGATTTCATTTGACTCGTCCTTCATACTGAAACCCAGCCAAAAAATTCTTATTATATTTCAGTAGACCGTGTCAGTCTGCCTATGAACGTTCAGAAAACCTTTTAGTTTTTGACATCCACCGTCGTCGCTGTGTGAGGTGCTCCTGCTGTGAACTTGCTCCAGTTGCAGATGAAGAAAATAAGATTGAACTTGCGTTTTCAGGATTTTCCATTTTGTTAATAATTATTGCGTGCGTTGGCTTTCTCTGAATTCGACTGGTAAGGTGTTGTCAAAAGCTAAATTGATTCTTGGTCTTCTGGTTGTATGTTGTTGGCAATGTTCCTGTAGGATTGAGAAATCCCAGTTGTACAATGATGATCTGTTGGATCCGTTTGGTGTCGGGGTCGACGACGGCTGTTCTTGATTTTGCTGAAGGAGGTTGACGTTCGTCTGGCGTTGGAAGGCAATCCACTGGACTCGAACTTTTGATAAAATTGATTGACTGTGATAGTCATACTCTTTCAAAATGACTGTAGGTTAGTGATGTCTTGATGTAAGCGGCAGGTAGGCCAAGGATTAGCTTGCAGGCATATTGCACTTTGTGATGGTAGAACGTATGTAAAGATGTTAAGAAAGTGGTGTCGGTCACCCGTCGACCCACGAGCGGAGTAAGGACAAATGCCCCCTGGAAGTAACGAGACGTGTTCACATGTGTTCAGAATTTAATTAATTAGAGTTAAAAAAGAAGAAGGTGAGCCAGGAAGGAAGGTGAGTCCGATCTTACACAAATCACATCCTAATCCCAACTGAACTCGATCAACAACACCTGATTCGACGAGTCAGCCAAGGTGAACTACAAAATAACCACACGCTCCAACTACGTCTCGACACACGGCAACAACAACAATAAACACCGTTTCATACAATTATGCCTCAATCTCCCAATTTTTACTACAAGGCATTGTCAAATTTCCTGTACAAACACAATTTAACATTATTAAAAGCAAAATAATGTAACTAGGTTTCCAACTATTTTCTAAATTCTTCACCATTTGATTCAAAGTTAGGGACTTACGGTTATTTCATTTATTGATACTGATAGAATTGTTTCATTTCAGAGGTTTTCGTGCTTTCAATATCCATGAAGAAATATAATTACGCAAATTGCTTACATAATTGTTGTAAAAATAAACATTTTTTGCACCAGTTCTGATTCGACTTGATGGCCGGAAATTCCCATAAACTCGACTTAATTTCTTCAAATTCTTCAGTTTTAATTTATTTCTTTTTATAATATGATTTTCTTTGTCTGATTTTTTCATTTTCATGGTTCCTGACGTTTCGTCGTATCTTTTGAGCGTCCGGTTTATTTTGCTGCGCAATTAAATGCTCCTCCTTCCTACCTTGTCACTTGTTATGCTTCAAGCAAAATGCGATCATTTGTTTTTGTTTTGATAAGATATTAAGGTGATGATGATGCTAAGCTGGGACAATAGTTAGACCTTATTAGACGTATTTTTCTAATGCAACGCAACGTAAATGTTAAGTGCGTTGGCCAATATTTGGACAAACTCGTTAGTGGGTTTTAAGACTTGAGTTCCCATTTCTGTGAGAGGGAGATTCAGTGGATGGAGGGTCCTCAGAAATGTCTCTACGAAATCCTTTCTTTTCATTCATTATGTTTTGTTGACACTTTATTTCAATAAAATAAAGTAAAACCATTTCTAAACAAAAATTACAAAAGGGTCAACGCCCTCGAAGGGTACCGTGCGAGACGATTCAGTATTCAGTCTCACTGTCTTCCCCTACTGGGTTAAAAAGTGAGGGTGGTTCAAAAGGTTAAATTTCGGACTTTTGATTTTGATCGCATGGAATCACTAAAAGCTCCGTTTTTGTATTATTGTTAGAAGAATAGAAATGGAATCAGCATTAGCGGAACAAGGAAAGCCAAAGTTGGAGAAATTGGAATTTGAATGTGAAGTTGATATGGAGAAGAAGAGCGAGCTAGTATACTCCGACGAGAATGAGACCATTCTTCCCGATCAGAATTACTCAGAATTAGAGCAGGACAGGATTGACTTGTTAGAGTCCGGAATGAAAACTTGTCGGGATCGGTTGGACGGTTTTGGCCAGGAGCTCAAACTTCTCTTCGTTGAAATCAATATCATTTCAGAATTTATTCGGGAACAGTTTGGTAAGTGAAATTGTGCCACCGCCGGTGCTTCTAGTTCCTGGAGAAGGTTTACTTAAGAATCCCAAGGAGTAAGAATTTGATTAAGTTTGTATATTCCAATACCACAGGCTTTGAGCTGATCAACCGGGTGTCACAACTCCGGAAACATATCCATGATTTTGACGAGATTGAAGAACTGACAAAGTCATTATCCGCGAAATCAGGACGTGTACGCCGAAGCAACCGACAGGCAACTGCAACATGGAACAAAGAACAAGAGCGCCGCGAGCGTCTTCGTGAAAGGAAAAGACGTTTCTACAACGAAGAACGCGATGAGTGCAGCGATGACGAGAATATTGATCTTCGAAAACAACGCCACGACTTTGCATGCAAATCAGAAGGAAACGAGCAAGATTTTACATTTGACACACAAGGCAAGCCGTTTTTTGCATACTGGAATTATTCTGTTTTCCAGAAGCTAAAAATTATTTACACCCCGAATTTTTCCTGTTCGCAGATGTTGAGGCTGATGTTGATCAAGATCAACGTAACGAAGGGGTGGTAAAGTTGGAGAAGACTGATGGCCAGCGAGTCGAGCGACCGCCAGAAGGTCCAGAAGGTCGCGGTCGAAGGTTAAAACCCTCTATTCTGCGCCATCGGAAGCATCATTTGCAATCACAATCTTCATCCCTAGAACCTGACTTGACCTCCCCCCTTTCTGCTTCCCCTCCGAGGAGAAATGGGAGACAAAGAAATAAGAATAGATTAGAAAGTAAGTGCGTTCGAGCGGTTTTTTTGAACGACTCCATTTCGACAGAATACCAAGTTGAATAGAACCGCCTCCGTTTTCAGATTGTTAATTTAACTCAACTTATACTTTCTTTGTATATAGATCCCAGGGCACGAGGACGTCCTAAAAAGACAATGGAGGAAAAGTTGATCTCAATTCCCGGGAAGCCACCCAGACAATGTGACGAATGCGGGAAGATTCTCAAAGGTGAGGTGCCCAAAACACCAACCACAAGTAATTACCAAATTCCCTTGGATTTACAGGTCCAGGATCCTTAAAATCCCATATGAACATGCACGCGGATTTAAGGCCGTATCCATGCCTCGAAGAAGGATGCGGGAAACGATTCCGAGTCAAGGTTAGCAACATACAGGACTTTGAAAATCATTTGAGTCGCGTAGACCTAAATTATAGGATGATTTTATCTTTCTGTAGAATAAACTCAACTTGCACATGATGATTCACAAAGGAGACAAGAAGGAGCAATGTAGATTTTGCGGAAAATTGTTTTATTTTGCAAAGGATTTAGCACGCCATGAGCGCACACATACAGGTTTGTCTTTGAACATGAACATACTTAGTGGGCGCTAAGCTGGAAATGTAGTTTGCAAATTTTTCACAGGGGAAAAACCCAACGTTTGCCCTGTATGTTCGAAAAGCTTCAATGTAAAACAGCATCTCACACTTCATCTGAGAACACACACAGGGTAATATTGAAGAAGCTCAATTATTAATGTCCTACGCTGTCAAACTTTAACCATTGGTTCCCCCCTTTTTAGTGAGCGCCCTTACCAGTGTTCAATATGTGAAAAATGGTTTTCCCAGGCAAATTCCTTACGGATCCACAAGAAAATCCACGTCAAGGCTGCAGAGGATGCCGCTGCTGGTGTGCCTCCAAAGAAACCCAGAGCAACGACCAGACCCAAACGACGCGCTACCCCCGCCACCGAGTCGAA
Source organism: Anurida granaria (assembly GCA_034694825.1). Taxonomy (NCBI): domain Eukaryota; kingdom Metazoa; phylum Arthropoda; class Collembola; order Poduromorpha; family Neanuridae; genus Anurida; species Anurida granaria. The sequence continues at coordinate 6,922 of JAQIWD010000272.1, forward strand.
GACTGTGGCGACGGAAAGTGATAACCATGAAGTTGATCTGAGAAATGGAGATGACAAAATTTTTGACAACATAGTCACCGTAGTGCTTCCTATTTCACCCGGAACGAGATTAGATCCTGCGGAAATTATTGAAATCCATCAAGCCGAGAGCCCAAGCCATTCTTCAAAGTTAACCTACAGAAATGCTAGTATAGGAGAGAAAGAAGCCTCTCCAGGCCAAGGAAATCAAGTTCAGGTCATTACACTTAATTCCCAGGAAACGCAGATTTTGGATCATGTTCCAGAAGGGTGGAAATTAATGACGACGTCACATGGAGGAATGGGCTCGTCCCTAACCACTGTCCAGTTTCCACTTTATGGATTTGAATTTCAACAGAATCGACTTCCAGTGATTGCCAGCACCAGCGCTGTTTCATTGGAACTCCAACAAGCGGCACACTCTCAATTACAAGCCAACGCTGAAACAACTACTCGATATTTTCAAGAACACTCCAAGGAGTAAACAGATTCTACTCAAAATTATTTAAGGAACGTCAGCTGCATGAACCTAACTAACTATTCAACGCTGGGCCCTCGAGTATTCCCTTCGTTGTTACGTACGCTGAACTCAGCGTCTCCCAAAATAATTTAATCTTACTTTACTCAGCCCTGTTTAAGTTTGAGTTAGGCTGACATTTTTGCTTTTTGGCGGTTTAAAAGATGCATGTTGTATTTAATTAAGAACACCTTGACTCTGGGTCAGTATTTTATAATTTTTAGAATAAAAATAACATTATGATGTCACAACTGCCTACTAATTAGGCAGTACTTAAAATTCTAAGAATATTTTGGAACGGCGGGGAAGTTAAACCACAAGTACCAAAAATCAGGAAAAAAAGATCATCACACTACCATCACGGTCGGGTCAATTGAGAGATGCAGTTGACGCCCGAGCCAATCCCGCGCTCCGCCGCCTTTTTCTGAGTTCATGTTCGTCTGCATTCTCTCTCTGTGTGCAAGGTCATCGGGTAATGAACCTAGAATTAATGATTTTGCAAAAGTAGAATTTTTGCAAATTTTGATAATTAGCACAAGTTTCAGCGACAAATTCCGTCTGAGGTCTGATTGTTTTTTTTTTAGAGAATATCCGCATTATGAATCAACATGTCTGCCCCAATTACTCCTCGCACGAGGGAGGGTAAAGAAGCCGCGCCGCGTTCTTCAAGATCACTTCCACAAAATTGAATTTTTGCATCATCATTTTCAGTATCCTCACATTTCTCCACTTCATTCCTTTTTTCACCGATAAATTAAGTTTCATCTAATTTGGTAAAAACGAAAGTGAAATGGCTCAGTTTCTGACACGGATTGGTCAACTTGGTCTTGGACTTGCGGTTGCAGGAAGTGTCGTCAATTCAGCATTGTATAATGGTAAACCAAATAATTTTAGAATTTAGAGTTAACTTAACAATATAAAACAATGAATGAGCTTAGCCCGTCCGGATTGGCTACGCTGACTCTATATAATTCCAACGCGATTGTAGTAAGCACAAGCAGCGATACAGGTGGGCAGTTGACTGAGGTTGTAATAAGCTGGTACGAAAATTGCAGTGTGAGTGTGAGCCGGCGCCGGGCGCCGGCACGGCATGATTGGCTGCAGTGACTGCCCTTCTTCCTTGAGTCGGAGTCTCTGTCTAAACTAATACTTGTTTTACTTTGCAGTTGATGGAGGACACCGCTGCGTAATATTTGACAGATTCAGTGGAATTAAGCCCGGCGTCGTCGGAGAAGGAACTCACTTTTATATTCCTTGGGTCCAGAAGCCAATTATTTTTGACATCCGAGCTCGTCCCAGGAACGTCCCAGTCATTACGGGTTCCAAGGATTTGCAGAACGTCAATATCACACTTCGTATACTCTTCCGACCAGTTCCTGATACCCTTCCAAAGATATACACGACACTTGGAGTGGACTACGACGAAAGAGTTTTGCCTTCAATTACGAATGAAGTGTTGAAGGCAGTCGTGGCTCAATTCGACGCTGGAGAGCTAATTACACAGCGAGAGCTCGTTTCCCAGAAAGTTAGCGAAGAGCTTATGGAACGTGCTTCACAGTTTGGGCTCATTTTGGATGACATCTCAATCGTAAGTTATCGAATTCCGTACTGTTTGCATCACTATCCGGGAAACTGAATAATCACTGTTCTTTTCATCCAGACACACTTGACATTCGGGAAGGAGTTTACACAAGCTGTTGAATTGAAGCAAGTTGCGCAGCAAGACGCTGAGCGTGCCCGTTTTCTTGTAGAGAAGGCTGAGCAACAAAAGAAGGCTGCAGTTATTTCAGCAGAGGGAGATTCTCAGGTCAGTTATCTTCACCGTGCTTAATTTTGACTAACCGTTTATTCACTTGTTTTTCTACAATTAAACACTACGCTGCACACAATACATAAAACTCGCTTTTACTGTAATTATATAATTGGCAGCCTGCTAATTGGATTCTGCTTACATTACAGGCTGCCCTCATGTTGGCCAAAGCCTTTGGGGACGCCGGAGAGGGATTGGTGGAATTGCGGAGAATTGAAGCCGCAGAGGATATTGCGTACCAACTAGCCAAATCCAGGAACGTGGTCTACTTACCAACTGGTCAAAGCACCCTTTTGAATCTGCCTTCCAACGCCCAGTAGAATCCTCCCACAGTCAGCAACAAGGCACCACGAAGGTCGTAGAATTTATTTATACTCCTGAGTATAAGTTTGAAGAATCAGAGGTCAACGGCTATTAGGTTTGTTCAATAAATATATCTAAAAATATTGATGAGGAAATCATCCTTTTAACCACCTAGCCCCTGAATTTGGTGAGGTGGGTGTTGTAACGGAAATTATGGATGAATCCAAACATGAGCTCATGGATTACATAAACTTGTTTTCTTTCCCTGGAATCTCCAACCTGGAATCCTCAATTGTAGCAATTTACTGTACGTAACCATATGCCACTTTTTGGATAGATTCGAGGGTTGGTTGATTCGTGCACGCCTAAACTTGTGCATTAAGAATGGAATGGACTTAATTTCTAAATACAAGGCAAGCTCTCTCGAATAATAAGAATACAGGAATACATTAAGGATTTTCCTTTGGGATTTTATTGCTGAGGTGCTAAGTGGAAAGTACACAAGAGGAGACAGACACAAAACTTTGTAAAACCGTGGTGTTGGGTTTACAAAATGGTTTTCCCTCATACGCGCAGCCACAAGACTCTACTAGTAGACGTTTTTGATTACATTAGTTTTGCCTTAAGCGATTCCCTGTCATGCATCACAATCACAGAGGATCATAAAATTGAACAATACTTTTCATTTCCCAGGCTTTGTAGGAGGACTTTCCGCCATCCTTAAGTTGGGGGTGTACGTATATAGCGGCCATTGCACTCTTCTGATTTTACAACAGAAAAATTATACATTTGTTATTTAAACCACTGTTAGGAGGTCTCCGATCCTACTCCGAACGGACATTCACATTTGGCTTCAACCTTATTCTAGGCAATATTGTGCTGGGGAGGTGGTGGTGTCAGCGGAGACCAACAGCCTCCATGGGACGAATGCGTGATGGATGAGCCACTTGCACTAGGAGGTGGCGAATCACCTTCTAACTTTAGCCCCATACCTGTGCCCCTAGTCCCTTGATGAGTAGAAGACCCCGGTGACCCCTGATGCGGGTAGCTGGTGCTGCCGGTGTCGATGGGATGGATTGGGGTCAAGGCACTGGAGGAGCAGCTGAATGAATTAGAATGTGGGTGGTCAAAGTAGAGATGTTGCTGAGAAGCGTATGGATGCGGGGAGATACTCAAGTATTGATGGTGGTGATGGTATTGGGATCCCTGGAGTTGTTCCGGGAGCAATCCAGACTGTGACCCTCCAGGAATTGGGAAGTGATGGGGATAGATCCCGGGACTGCAGCCAATGATGGAAAGGGACGAGTGTGCAGCGGATGCTTGGGGGGACGAATGCAGCGGAGTGAGCTGTGACGTGGGTCGACCAACTTCCGGTGACGATGAGGAAGAAGAGGAGAGTGGTCCGGGAGCGGCCGCTGTCATCGGAGTCGGAAGTTGGTCGTGCCAGTAAGCGGAACTAAAACCGAGCGCTGACGGGGGCGGAGGTGTTGACCATGATGAAGGTGGTGGGGTCGACGCGGGTGAGACATTTGACCATGATGGTGGCGTGGGTTGGTCATCGTACCCTGCAGAAATGAAAACGAATTAACTTTCCAAGAATTCTTTTGCATTCATCATCCCCCACGAGGCACGCTTTTAGGAATCCTTGGTGAACTATCGAACCGAGCATTAAAATGTTGCCGTGAATTAAGAATAAACTTCCCCGTTCTCCTGATGAATCCGTAATAGTCGGTTACTTAAACAATCCAAAAACACTTTTCTTTTAAACAATGGAGTAACAAAAGCTTACAAATAATTTCTCCTCAAAGCCTCGCCGACAGAGAAATCTAAGAACCCTTTGCCTTTCTTTTCTTATTCACCTGAAGTTTATGACTCCTTCGTTTTGGTTGGTTGGTGTAGTCAGGCGCTCATTGAACCGAAGAAGCGTCTCGGACGCATAAAAAAGACAATTGTATTGTAACTGATCTTTATCAAGACCTGCTAGGCCGACCATTTAGGTAGATGGTCGGCCTATGTAACGGCGGTGTAACAATTAAATTATGAGCCTCATTTGCCGCTGAGTGGTCACTTTGCCATAATTAGGAAAAGGGCACAGGCAGACCTTAAAGGCCAGATGGGTTCTCAATTTCCTTACATCCCAATATTCCTAATTTCCTACACGTGTCCTTAAAAAGAGGGACAGGTGTGACAAATGATCCAAATTCCTAAAAAAGGCAAACGTTCCAGACATTCTGGCTTCTTTTCCGCTTTCTTTTTCAACACAAGTGTCCCAGAAATGTTTTAAATGTTTTTTTAACAAAGATTTTGGGACAGGGATCCATCGCCCCTTAAGAAGATGCAAGCTAAATATCTGGTAGTAACTATAAACTGGCAATGGAAAAATGCTCTAAATTAAAATGTATAATTTTGGAATTATTGATACAATGCCAGAAATGGTGCTCTTGACTGTTTGTCACAAACGGATGCCGAAAGGTTGCTTGTTCAAAGATGCTTGTTCAAATGAAAATATTGAGACCAAATTCGGCATAACCTTCGTTTCAAATCTTAAGAAGATGGAATAGAAGAAGCAGATCTTAATACACAAATCGCGTGTTTGCTTTGACACCTCAAAGTGTGAAAATTATGGGTCGTAAAATCCATTCCATGTGGATCTTTGGAAGTTATTTGCAGCATGGAAAATAAAGTTGTTTCAATGCTTGCCTTCATTTTGCTCATTCCTTTTCAAGTTTGCAAACCGATGCAGTTGAATACTTTAAATCTTACACAGAAAAAAAACGTCCTAAATACCAAAATGAAAGGCTTCCTTAATAAGCCAGGTGCTTACGGCGCTTCTTCGCCGTGGACTGAAGACGAATGAATCTAGCGAATTCTGCAGATCCACAATGGTCATTCTCTCAGTAAAAACATGGCATGAATAAAATAAATCTTTTTTTTTAGTCAGAATTAGTTGAAGGCGAGTTCCAAAACAAGGACCTTGGTTATATATTTTGTAAAGTAAGTTGAAAGATTAGTCTCATCGTGGAGATCGCTGATTGTTTTTCCCACTGCGAAGGTAGACTTTACTTAAATCTGTTTAGCATTATTGTGAGTCAAGATCTTTACAAAGAAAAGTGAGGATAGGATGAGGCATAAAATGGGAATTACCTGGTTCATTTTTTGTTCTCTTAATTGAAGTCCCATGAGGAGAGCTGTGACTGTAGGATTTCGTGGGCGGTGCCGGTGCTGTGCGGAGAGATGCAGGGGAATAATAGGGATTTGTTGGTTGAATATACCAAGGTGTGTCTACAAATTGAGGAGCAAGAAAAAACTTATTTTTTCATTTCAAATTGGAAGAATCAGAGATTAGTTCCTGGGAATAATAATTAATAGTCCTAATAATGCTTATATAATGATTAAAGTGCTCATACATTGTGTCGGATAGTAGACTTCTCTCGAATCGGGTCTCTCTTTTGCGTCTAGAAACGCTTTCGCAAAAGGATTGTAGCGAATCTTCAACGCCGTTACCTAAATTTGGCAGAAAAATTTGGATGTTAAGCTGAAAATTTCCAATTAGCTCGGGTCGGATCATGGATTTGGAACGCACCTCTTCATTTTGATATGCCGTAACTGCGATGAACTGCGTCTCCGGTAAGGGATGCGTCGATACAAGGTATGAAGGACCCTGACGTATAATATGTTCTGGACTAACCAGTGAATCTGATCCCATTCGCACAATGTGGACCTTCGGCTCATATTTGTGCAGGGAGTGGAGCATAATCTGGTACAGAAATATTCAAATTCTGTTGTGAAATTAATTCCAGAAACAATTGGTGTCAAATTCTTTAGACAGGAAATCCCGAGGCATTCCAACAGGGTTTGGGTAAATTAACGCACCTGTCCATTTCCATTAGATTTGTTGGTCAATTTGACTTTATGGAAGGAAACAATGTCTTTCGTCCAGTGGGCACCGAAATTAGGTGACTCCGGATGCGTGTAAAGCGCTTGAAGTGGCTTGGACTCTGCCTTACCTCCAGGGATCCATTCACCATTCACATATTTCCAACTGTAAATCAAATGTTCTCTAATTATTTGAATTACAATCATTACAATTCTAATTCAGTTGATTTCTTTCGAGAACAAAGTTCGAAAGCAATTACGAATCAACAGAAGAAGCATTTCGCCAGAAATCTTGGTTTTGGGTCGGTATGGAGTTTCTAGTTCAATAGAAGCTTCCTTACCGATGTGTATCAATCTGGTCAAATTCAAGGACAACAGCAAACATGGCGTTTGGCATTAGACCGGAAATCCTGATCCTCACCACTGGAAACATTCTCCTGCGGAAATACAAGGATCACAGAAATACAAAAGTAAAAGTCACTTTTCACCACTCAAAATTTTTACACCCTCTCCACCACCGTTCTGTGTTTTTGGATTCAATTTATGAGTTGGCAAGAAAAAAAAGTTAATACAGATTGACCTGCGTTGAGCGTGATTGTGCATCTACTGTTATTTTTATTATTATAAAACCCAAATAATTTCAATATCCAATATGGCATCGTTTATACTTCTTCACAGTCTATGGAACCTGAAAACTATTTGTATTTGAACGAGCTTAAATCTCGTTCAAATACAAACAGCTTTCCAAACGATGCCATATTGAACTCAACCACAGTTGGCACGCTTATGACTGCAAGTCTCCAGCACTACCGTGTAACATTTGGATTAAATTAAACTGATTCACAATTGTGCGTGGAATTTCGAGCCTGGGAATTACCGTCTAAGTGCTAATCCCGCCTACTCAAATACCTCACATTAATTCTACATTTTCTTCAACCATATCCTTCCTGAAGGTCTAAAATTGTAATTCAGAGCTTATAAGGTGCAATATGATCTGTCATTTAATTAAATGTGATATGAAATCTGATTGGTTGGTATTATTGAGTCAATCGACAATTGGCGGTATTGTGCCATTCCGTTAAGACATTTTGTCCAATTCCAATGCAGCATGTAGCCAATTCTCCGAAATTCACGGGAATTCGGGTTTAAACAAAGGTAAAAGTTCCAGTTACCTTCCGCTTTTTGTGACAATCATTTCATTGGTGAGTCCATGAAATTTTTCCCAGAGCTCACGATCTTCCAGGCTGACTCCAGCGCGGGTCATAATTCCATTATCCTCAATGTTTGATCCTTGTCGAGAAATACTGCTAAACTCGGATCCACCTTATTGTTAAAAACAAGAAGAAGAAGAAATCAATCAGTTTTCGATGTTTCACTGACTGTCGCCGCTTTTTCCCACGGTTCAAACATGGCTAAGCTTGGTCTCTCATGAGGCGGAAGTATTTTATCAGAAACTTTAAAGAAAACGCCCAAAAAATAACATTCCGCTTCTCATAAAATCGGAATTGCATAAGAAAGGAAGGATTCGCAAAAACTATTCTTTGTCAGCGCTCAGCCAGGATCACTTCAAATCTACGTTACCTCCGGATCCAAATTCCGCTTCCACAAATATTCCGTGGTGATGTGACACAATTTGGTGGTGATAAGGACTGACATCATACACGGATCCGGCTGTGGACCAAAATCCAGCGGGACCGACGACGCCAGACTCCGAAGTTGTCCTTCCGTTGATTATCCCATGTGAACAAAGCGTTCCGAAGGCACTTCCTCCATTTGGTTGACCCGACTGGTCGTAAATGTCACTCTCAAATTGGTCACCCCCTGGGGATTTATTTTCGACGCTCCCGTTGCTATTACTCTCGTAACAACATGACCTTCCATCCCCCAATGCACTACTTCCCAATTGTCTATTATTATTCGATGGAGCATTTACGCTGCTAGCAACTCGTTTTCCAGTCTTTTTGGAAACACTCCCACTATTGTTGTTCCCAACTTTTTGCATTATTCCAAAGCTAATTGTTGAACTCCAAGGAATATTACTTAGACGAAGGTTCTTCCGCCGTGTGGTACTCGAGCAAAGTGTTTCACCTTTTGCTTTGAGCCTATTCTCACTTTCTTAATTGCTCCTTTGAGTAAGTGGAGAGAATGACAGCCATGATTATTCAGTCAGAGGATCATCACTTCATCATTCATCCGCCATGTCCGCCATCAAGGAAAACAGAATATGTCCACAGGCTCCGCCTGCTCCACTCAGGCTTCATCCAACCCCACAAAACTCACCTGCCTTCTTCATTTTGTGGCCACCTGAATCCTCTTAGGAAGGCAAGAGAACATTATCCCACTTTTAGTTCCATTGTCTATGACGTTGTTTGAAGAAACATACTTTGTTACTTTCTGACGCCAAAATGGAAAGAATTGGAAAAACAACATGGTCGTCAGGAACGTGAATGAGACAAAACTGTCACAAGGACTTGACCATGATGGATAATCATAATTAAAGATCGTAGGTGAAAATTATCCAATTTAGAATTGAAGCATTTAAGATGTTTCACACTCCGCTGCGATAAGTTGTGTAGTCTCCGCAAATTAAAGAGGGGGTGGATTTGTTAGATTTCTAAGTAGCCAATGAGAGGGAAGGAGAGAGATGCACTCCCTCTTCTACTTGATTTTTGCGACGACTCTTCCAGACTTGGCGAAATTTTAGGGAAATAAGGTAAGCAGGTTGCAAAATCTGTTTTAATTTTGGGCGTAATTATCATTAGTTTGCTCATAATAAGGCAATGACGACGGCGGAGAAGGATAAAGTCCGTCCGGCCGGCCGGTAAAGTAGGGAAACTTTCGGCCACTTAACAATTGAGTTTTCATTTTTCCGGATCATAAAATTTATTTTATTGCAGGTTGGCTGGGGTGAGGATTTTTAAAAACTTGGGCCTTTGAAGTTGTTATTAAGGTGGTGGATGGTGGTGGATAGATGAAAAGATGAATGATAGTGTGATGATCAGTGGTTAAGGACAGACAAGGGAAGAGGTAAGATTCGGGATACTTCAAAGGGACACGAGATGAGGAGCCATCAAGTGGCGGCACTTGTGTGGTCTCTGGATCTTCATCTTCCTTCCTATCGGATTTTCATCTTCAAACAGTCGGCACCGCGGCACAACTTACATAAAGTACTTCCTGTCCTTCTTAAAATGGACCGGAGTAAATATATGAATTTTTTTGCGATTTCTATAAACCTTGGAATTTTATGGTAAAACTCCTTTTTAGAGAATTCAGACAATGCGAACCTTCATGCTTTCACTTTTGTTTCTCGAAATTAACTTTCACTGCAAACTGATCCTTCCGATTACGCCGTAAACCGGTTCGGTGCTAACTTTAAACGTAGTTCAATTCAAAATACTGAAAAGTGGACAGAGAGTAGTGCGGGATAAGTCCTAATTTTTTATGTCCTTCAACAAATCACCGGAAGTTGAGAAGTGATCACATGAGAAGTTACCTTGACCATAGGAGTCGCTGCACGTACGGAGAATGTGGAAAGGGCTACTTCTATAAAAAGAGTACTTGATGCACAGTTATACTGTCAGCGTTTGTTCGCTGATGCTTAGGAAGTTTAGACTTTAGAATCCGTAAAGGTCGAGAGCACAAAATGAGTATGACTATTGTGAAAGAAATAACAAAATCAACAAAACCTATCGAGACGCTTCGCGTCTCCTCAGAAGGGAAACTCAAAATTCAGAACTTATACATAAAATACTTTATAGGAACGGAAATGTCGCTCTGTACAGCCGCAGTTATCACCGCTTGGATCCTACTGTCTGAACCTGACCTGACCTTGTATCCTATAAAACGGAGAATCCATGCACAAAAGTTCGAAACTACGAAGTGAAATATGTAGATTTCTCAGATTGCTGAAAAATTCAGCGCAACGCTGTGCCTCTGATCTACATACACTACTTCCTCACGTCCATTTTCTGCGTGTTTTTGTGTAAAAGTATTTTATTGAATAGAATACCTTCAATTTAATTATAGTTATTATTATGGACGAATTAGTAGAAAAAGTACTTTGTACAAAATATTCCTCTTTTGGACTTTTCAACATATGCTAATCGCGAAACGTACAAACGCACAAAATGGAATAGTTCGCTGATCCTCGTCCGCCAGTTTGAGGTAAAACGATTATTTTTGTATATTCAAGTCAGCTGGTTGGTGAGGGTGACTGGAGCTTTACAGGTAAGAAACTGTCAAAACTGTTTTCTAAAAAACAATTGGCCTTTTGTTTTACAGGGTAGCGATATTCGTTGCTTTCTGGACCCTGGAACTGGACCTTGCCTGGAACTCTTCCATACCCATAGCATAATCACTGAACCGAATAATCATCAGAACAGAACCGCAGACGAATGCATTATCGTATTTATTGAATAATCAGGGCAACCAATAGGTGGACAAAACTAAAGGCCTTTGTAACAGTTTGAGTAAGTTGCTGCTGCATTGTAAATGGCCAGCATTTAATCACATATTTTGTTAGTTTCACTTGACTCTTACTTTTAAAGGATGGGTGTAATCAAACGCGTCCATCGGAGCGCCATTGATGCCTCCATCTGTGAGAATAATGAGGCTGGGGAGATCATGATAGCCTCTCAAAATGAACAGGATTCGGAAGAGGAACCACCAGCACCAGTCGTGAATCGTTTGAATATCTATAGGCATCGATCACTTCGAACTCGCCTTCCTGCAATACCGGCCGATACTGTCCCCCGTCGAAATAACGCTCAAGGGTCACGGAGATGTCGTCGTTATGAGAATACTCTTATGCTTTTACGACAAGCTGGATATGATGAAGCTGAGCACGATGAGGTGACAATTGATGATTTGGTTCCAGTCGCTCAGTCGCCTAGAACATTTAGCCGGTTCCTTTCCGAAGGTTCAATGATGGGACTCTGGAATACATTTTTGGAATGTGGAGATGATACCCTTGGACAAGTTAGCCAATCAGGAACTACAAAAATTCAGAAGTTGCGGACAAGATCAGCAGATCCCGAGCAGGCATTTTACGGGATTTGTAGAAAACTTCGGAATATTCTGAAACAGCGACACTTGCCGCTTGGGATTGTCGACAATTTGGAGGAGCAAGTTCTTCATTTCTTTGCCAATCACCCATTGAACTCGACTTACGAGTGTGGCCCGTTGGACGCTTACCGCCGAGGACTTCTTCATGCGATCAGTCAGTACAATAACCTGAAGTCATTCAGCATCGGGAAGACAAAGACCGAGAAAGTTGTTCATGTGCAAAATAAGCAACCGGATTTTGCACCGCCTTCACTTCGTCTTGTTTCTTATATCGAGACGAGGGTTCCATCAAGCCCAAAGATTTAGCTGCCAGAGATGAGAATCAAGTGGGTCAACACGGTCATGGGGTAAGAGCTCTAGTTCGCTCGGATTATCTCGGTTTCAATTCGTTTGGTTCAAAACAAAGTAAATCACAAAATTATTAGTGGAGAGAGTGAATGGCATAATTGGAATAACCTTCTGTTTAGATTCAAGGTTTAAATTTGTAGTTCATGTTAAGTTGTGTGTCGTGTAATTCCAGCGATCCGAGCGATATTGATTATGATTTGGAATATTGGACATTAAAGCGTCATTGATTGGCTGATTCATTTCGTCAGAATTTTTGAAGCCATCGTGATTTCATGATGCCCAGATTCGGCTGGGGTGGTGTGGTGTTGTGGCGCCTGCCTGTCAAGGTCAAAGTTGCAGCAGCGGCTGAGGTTGAGGTTGTGGTGTGGTGGCAAAAAAAATATCGAGGTCGTCGAGCTGGAAACTAAACTAAAGAGTTAAGTGAAAAAATTCGTTGACAATTGAATTAAGAACTTCATTGATTACACTGTCGTTACACCACATCAATCATGCTTCGATCAATTAGTCGTCTACTCACGTAAGGAAAATTTTGTCTTGTATTGGTTGAGGTCCTTTCAATTTCAGGAACTACGAATTCTTACGATGTTTGTTTACTTTTCACAGGCGACACAACCACATGACCGTTGCAACCAATCCTCAATTGGCTACGCAGCAATCGCGTCTCAAGCACACGCTTCCCGACCTTCCTTACGACTACAACGCTCTGGAACCCACGATTTCCGCGGAGATTATGCAAATCCATCATTCGAAGCACCATGCGACGTATGTTACTAATCTAAACATTGCTGAAGAGAAGTTGGCAGATGCTCAGGCTAAGAACGACATCAATGCAATAATTTCGCTCGCCCCTGCCCTGAAATTCAATGGTGGTGGACATTTGAATCATACAATTTTCTGGCAAAACCTATCTCCTGATGGGGGCGGGGAGCCGTCAGGTAAAGCGACCAATTATACCGGTTTATCTGTACGTTTGCTGTATAATTTTGTCATGAAATTCCAAGGAGAACTCATGAATGCGATTCAGAGGGACTTTGGATCATTTGAAGCATTCAAGACACGGCTCAGCGCAAGCACTGTGGGAGTACAGGGAAGCGGCTGGGGATGGCTAGGCTACAACAAAGCCAACAAGCGACTCGAAATTGCCACATGTGCAAATCAGGATCCTCTGGAAGCTACGACTGGAATTGTCCCACTCCTAGGAATTGACGTCTGGGAACATGCATATTATCTACAGTAAGCCATAACCAACAATTTCCTTCCTTCCATCGCCGATTTGTTCCAGGCATTTAAGACTTTTCCTTATTACAGATACAAAAATGTGAGACCAGATTACGTGAAGCACATTTTCAAAATTGTGAATTGGAAAGATGTCGCTTCGAGGTACAGCGCCTGTAGCAAGTAATCAACTGAAGGATGTGAGTGAGGATTAATACAAACTTTTAGTGATGTGGACTACACTTGTCAGCCTCAACTTTCTTTGCTTGTTCCTAATTGTAAATGAATAAAAGCAGGAGTGAAATAGATAAAGGGGCTCGTTGTTTACTAACTCACGATGAATCAAATCACCGAGGATGTGACTGAAGAACAAGAAGGGAACTTGGGTAATAGTCTCATTGTCATCGTTCTTAATCTCATGGCTGACGCAGGGTTTCAGCAGAGAGCAGACGGAATAGGCAATGTCAAGGATTTAACTTAAGTTTGGAATTATTTCGGTAAATTAGCACCTAGCTATTCTTGCCTACTAATGAATCTTCTCCGAATCAGCCGGGGAGTTCTCTGTCAGCGCTTGACTGGAAAGAACGGGCACTTCAAGCTTTCCTCCTGAATATTCGTACTTGACAAAACGAACACCCTGGGTTAGTTGAGCGGCTTCATTTGTTACCTGAAACAAATCAAGATTCAAATGCTAATTCAGTCAATTCAGTCGAATGTATTCAAATCGGCTATCGCTTGTATTATTATCTTACGTGGCAGGCTAACAGAAGAAGGTTCCGTGGTTGTACTTTCCATGCAAACCTCATAAAAATTAGAGAATAGAGGCACAATGCTAGAAAAATGAAAATAGTTTTATCTATCAAGGATTTTAGGCATTGTTTGGATCCCGAGAGCGAGCGTTTACCTGTTGTCATTTTTCCACTAATATATTTCGGATCCTTTTTTATATCTGCAATTGCAGCGATTGGGATCCCCCTGTTAAAAAAACGTTTGGATATAACATTGATTGACATTTCAACAGAACGAACGCGGCTTGTTTTCCTACGTACCAATTTGCAACCGGTCCCCAAAAATGTGTGCTGGAATACCAGAAAAAAAGAAACTTTAATGATAATTACCCCATCTCATCTCATAATAACTCTTACCTCGTCAAATACGATCTCATCTCCTTCGAGCTTAGAAAATCAACTGCTTTCCGTACGACGGTGCCTGCCATTTTGATCAGCTAACCCGTGAACTTTATTTCAACAGAAAAATCAACAAAGGATCCCTATCTTTGACAAATTAATTCGTCAGCCTCTGTGTCTCCTTCCTTGTTGTTTTGTTGCTTGCTTGTCTGAAATTGTGCACATTTGCAAATTTGCCGCCTGGAAATTAATGCCGTGACATTATTAAGTACCGTCAGGTGCTTTATTCACCACTGGAACTAGGAATGTAAAGTGAAGTGACCCGAGTGATCCATTCACACCTAATAAAAATAAACTATTTAGAAGAGTCTGGATTTTCTTCTTGGTGCAATTAATGCGTTTATTCCCATCTCCCGGATTCTCACCGTGACATCGTCGTACAAATGATTTGGAAGAGCACAAAACAGGTCAATCGATCTTACAAGGAATCATTGTTTGTAAACGACACAATCCAGTTGCTTCTCCACAATTGCCCGATATTCATCGAATCCACCTTCTACCCTTGAGACTGAACCGTTCCCACAAACCCAGAGTTCTCGGCATACGTTCCTGATCATCCTTTCGTCATGGGAAACGAGGATCACGCCACCCTTTGAGAATAAAGGAGCTTATTTAATTGAATTTAGAAAGTGCGAACGTGTAATATCGGGTCGACATACCCCGAAATTCTGAATAGCGATGGATAAAGCCTCGATAGTCTCCACGTCAAGGTGATTTGTGGGTTCGTCAAGAACGAGGAAATTTGGTCCAGGATAACACATGGCCGTAAAAGCAACTCGACTCTTCTGTCCTCCAGAGAGGCTGCTGATGCTCTGCAGAGCCAAGTCGCCAGTAACTCCAAAACGTCCCAATTGTCTTCGATATTCCTCGACCGTAGCACCTGAATAATGTTCAATGAAATCACGAATCTGGAATTATGCAACACGTTCCCCGAACATGTGTCACTTGCCAGGGAATCTCTGCTGGAGAAGACCAACCGGTGTTAAATCCATGGATAACTGGTCAACGTGATGTTGGCTGAAGTACCCAAATCGAATACCGCGGTGCGCATGGACAAATCCAGAAATTGGAGCTAAATCACCAAGGACCAACTTCAGCAGCGTCGTTTTACCGGCTATAATCATTGAAGCAATTATAAGTTCGTTTATCCTTGAAGGTGTGTTTGATCTTAATGCGCTTCTCGTCTTACCTCCATTCTCTCCAACTATACAAATTCTTGAATCGCTCGCCGCGCTGAGGCAAACCTAAAACCAGGCGAATCAAAATTAGATCCTTCTCGATAGGAGGCACGGTGTCATGAGATTCAGTTCCGAAGTTATTTCCATTTACTTTGTTGAGCACAATCTTATCCTTCGAGTATCCAAATACGAGTTCGTCCAATTGGAGTACAGGCGGATTGAGGGCGGCGACATCGGGGAATCGAAAGACAACGTCGGATTCTTTCTCCACTGGTTTGAGGACGGGAAGTCTCTCCAGAAATTTGAGCTTACTCTGCACGAGAGAGGTCAAGTTTAGGGAAAGAGGTTTTACCCTTTCAAGATATGTGAATTTGATCAGGAGGATCTTACCTGTACGAGAGAGGCTCTCTTGGCGTTGTATCGAAATTTGTCAATGAATTCCTGAGTGTGAGATCTGAGCTCTGCACGAGAGAGAGGTCAAGTTTAGGGAAAGAGGTTTTACGCCTTAAAATTATGTGAATTTAATCAGGAGGAGGATCTTACGCTGTTGAGCGTCCCATTCGCGTTGCTGATTCTTCTGACGCTCGAACCGAGTCTTGATAAAGGCCCCATAATTTCCTCGATAATGATCAATCACTTGGGAATTAAGGTGAAGGATATCAGTTGCAACCTCGTCGAGGAAGTGTCGGTCGTGAGAAACGACCTGAAATTCAATAAATCCAAACCGACGTGACTACAAACTGTATATGAATTAAGCTCGACGACGAATTGTAGTCTACAATTGGTCGTTGAGCTTAATTCCGGAAGAGGATAAATATGACAAAAAATTACAAGAATTGTCGTGGCCCAAGTCTGCAAATAGGTTTCCAACCAAATAATTGCTATTAGATCCAACTGAATTCAACAAAATAAAATTAAAAACTATGCTCGGGGCGATGATTCGGACGGTATGAAATTATGCAATGCAAAGGGAACTTACCATGTTTGTCGGTTCATCAAGAAGAAGTAGATCAGGCCTAGAATAGGATTCATGAATTATTATCGGATAGAAACTAAATTCAATGGCTTTTTTTTTTTTACTTTGCGAAAAGTGCGCGTGCTAAAGCAAGTCGCATCCTCCAACCGCCGCTGAATGTCTTGGTTGCTCGTTTCTGTCCTTCTGGAGAGAATCCCAACCCAGCTAAGATGACGCTTGCTAATGCCTGGCAAAGACGAAAAGAGTTAATCATCACGATAACAATGACCGAGAAAATTTTATGTGAAAGGGCATACTGGTGCTTTGTCGGCTTCTATCAGTGAAAGTTTTGCGTAGACTTCAGACAGTTCAGTTGCTGCTTCTGGCGTATGAATCTGACTCAATCGCTTCTCTTCTGCAAGGAGTTGACTCCGAACCGTGTCAGCTTCTAAGACGCTGTCAATGGCCAGCGTCTCATCTCCAACGACTTCTTGTTCGACATGAAGCACGGAAATGCCAGAGGGAATTTTCAGCTGGCCACTAAAATTGACAGAAAAAAAATTATTAAATACCACACACCGTACCGTGTGTATTAATTACGGTTTAGAATTTGATTTACTGTTAAGTAAACACTCACTGGGCAATCATCTTGAGGAGTGTGGTCTTTCCAAGTCCATTTTTACCTATAAAGCCATAGCGCCGTCCGAAGGCCAAAGTGATTGAAGCGCCTTGTATAAGAACTCTGAAAGTTCAAATGTTAATTAACACAAGTTACAGAAGTAGAGCTGACATGATGATGATGTAGGCTAAGCGAAATCCTATGTTCGATTTACTTTTCTCCGAAGGCAACGTCAAAGTTATCAATTTTAATATCCATGACCCGTCCTGCCGTTCCTCCCTTGCTATCCATCCGGCTCTCCTTCTTCGAAATGACCTAACCACCAATACAGTAAATTATAAAGCTTCACCTTTGAACCAATACCGTTAATTTAGCAACCGCCAGCCCCACATAGTACTTACTTGTGCTGCGGAAGCTTGACATTCTTGACTGGCAAGACCAGCTGCAGGTTTAGAAATCTCCATCTGCCTCTTCCCTTGCTTCTGCTTGATTTTATCCTCTGCTTTCTGTAACTTTTTTTGATCAACACTTGTACTATCGTCCCTTATTCCATTGAGCCAGATTGATGCCGTTTCGTTAATAGACTCAGTGTTGAAATTTGACATTTGCATTGGCGCGTCTAAGGCTCGGATTCCATTCTTGTTGACCCCTTCACTGAGACCCAGCAGATTCCAGATCTGTCGACAGAAGTTCCTGGATAAATAGAGGGTCGAAGGAGATTATTAATCAAGCTGTAAATGTTAAAGAACTAAAGCTGGAATAGGTAATCATTACCTAACATCGTTGTCGGATGTGCCTTTATTCGAGACTTCGAGAAGGACTTCTCCAAGAGCTTCGTAAATCTCATCCGCATTTTCAAAGTCATCTTGACTCACGGTTAGAATACCTACAAGTTCAAGGTACGAATTGGTAAACCTGTTGCTCAAATAGAATGAAATCGCATCGCATGCTCCAAGAACAGATGTCTGGCGTATTTTGTTGCACTAACTTTCAACATACGAATAGATGTCTTCATTAATTCGAGGGAATGTTTCCTTGATAAACTGCTCACACTGTTCCATGGCCTAATTTCTGGGTAACAATGAACCGATTAAATTAATTACTTCCGGGAAGAATCAATTGCCGAGGACGACGACGATATCGGATTTGTTGGGTGCCGCAACCACAACAGGATGAGAGGATTCTCCTCTCTCTGGGTTGTTGGGTATCTTTCTCATCTACACTTGAGTTTTGCCGTGTTTCCCGTGCCTCACGGGAAGATCGAAGTTGACAACTTTTTTTTGCCCTCTAAGTTTGTCAACTTCAAACTCCCCTAGAAGTACCGTCAAACAAGACACGTTTTCTGCCCTCAAAGTTGCAAATCATCGACTTTTACCCTTCATGAATTTAAGAATTAAGTTTATTTTATTAGTAGTTTGAATTTATGAATAATTACGCCACATTTTTCGCACATTAAAATTGTTCATATCAAAACAATAATTACATAAGAACTTCAAATTGCATTAAAGTTAAATGGATGAATTAAAAATAATTAACTTCAGCATTTTAAATAATTCCTTATTATTTCA
>JAQIWD010000273.1:0-25574 GCA_034694825.1 Anurida granaria
TTTGTGCAAATTTTTTGTGCAAACTGGATGTGCAAACCGATGTGCAAACAGCATCCGGTATACGGAACTACACCCGCTGTTTGTTTGCTTTACCGTTTATTTTCGATAAAACTTGGAAATAAATCAATCAAAAGGTGAAGTTGGATTATTGATTAAATTGTTGTTTAAGGTACCTGTTTCAAAATACACCTGTCCAGCTTTAATATGAGTTCCTCCAGTACTGCAATGTCATCGAAATCAAAGAAACGACATCAGAGGGCCAAGAAGTTCAAAGGAAATGGGTAAGCTTGGTAAAACAGAGTTCGTAAATCTTTAAGGACAAATGAACAACATTACAGTACAATTAGTTCACGTAGGAAAGTCACTCACTGTCACTAGTCACCGCCCGCAGCGTATAACCATAAGCCCTTCATAATATTCGTTGTTTCTAAATGAGTTTATTTATTTGCATGTTTTAGGTTGAAGATTGTCGATGATACAGAGGACACATTTACATTGGGAAAATGGAAAGATAATAAAATGCAACTTCTTCCAGAAGCAGCCTCAGATGATGAAGAGGATGAACTACCAGTGTTTGCTGGAGTCGTCGACGAGCGACCGGCAGAAACCCAAGCAATGGAAGAGTTCAGAGTTCAGAGCAAATGGAAGAAGATTGCAGATGACGATGAAGAGGATGCTGGGGCGAGTTATGCAAAAATGGACAAGACGTTGGATGGAAAACGGGCGGGGCTGCAAAGGGCTTCTGCTCTACGTGGGGAGATGATCGAACATCGTCAAAGGGAGACACGATTCTTTGAGACGGTAAACGCTTAACTTATATTTTGAAAGAGAGTGTAAAGTGAATTGAATTAGTGATGTTAATATCTTATTTTGGTCCGATCTAGTTGGATGACAGTGTCTCTGGACGAAATGCGAAGACAATTCTCCGTAATAGAAAAACAGGAACGAAACGGGATTTAGATGCCGAGGCTAAAGTGAACAAGGAAAAAGAAAAATTGGCCCTGGAGAGAAAAGAGAAATACGATAAATGGGGAAAAGGGTACGTATGACTAGATGGCTTAAGTTTGCCCTTTTAATCTTTATGATCTTGTTTGTTCAGATAGAAACTCATTTGATTAACTCTCCTTTAGATTAAAACAAGTGGAACAGCGAGAGGACAAAATAACTTCCACATTGCATGAAATGTCAAAGCCGTTAGCTCGATATAAAGATGACGAAGATTTGGAGAGCTACTTGAAGAACCAAGAGCGAGACGGAGATCCCATGCTAAAGTTTTTATCCAAAAGTAGCAAAAAGTCCAGTAAGTTTCCCAGCTGGTCAACTTCGCCTCAACCAAGTGCTAATTTCAATCTTAATTGTTTGGCAGGTAAACCAGTCTACAGCGGACCCCCTCCACCACCGAATCGCTTTGGGATTCCTCCAGGGTGTCGATGGGACGGTGTTGACCGGTCGAATGGATACGAAAAAGATTGGTTCGGCAAAATTAATACGAGAAAGGCCCTCGACGAAGAAGCTTACAAATGGAGCGTGGAGGACTTGTAAAGGAACTCACGTTATGACATCGGCGATTTGATGCATTTTTATACTTTATCACTCAGTTTTTAATATTAGCTTCGGTTAATAAATCGCTTCCGAGACAAAAACTAATGACGGAGATCTTCCACAATGATGAATCGCGTAGGCTCAAAACTAGCATGACTTGCATCCCCAAAATATGGTTCCTTAGAAGACAAGTTAGTTTAGTCCAGGAGTTTTCAGTTGTTTTAAAATTAATCTCTTACGTCTAATTGAGGATGGGGATGGAAGCCACTGTCGGCACACTGTTGAAGGGCTTCCATTCCTACAGCCGTTAGCGTGAATACGTTGCATCTAAATTACAGAAAAATGTTTGAATTTTGCAGTTGCAGCACTCTACAACCCAAGTATGCGCTCTTACTCTTGTTTCGACGGAGCAACAACAATGGCGACCGACTCGGACATCATCAACTGATACGACAAATGAGTATGCAAGTCCACTGACGAAAGAAACGATGTCTGGGTCGGATGCGTGTGGATCCATCCCAATTGAATCAATGAGTACTGAAAATCAAGACATCGGTAATGATTAAATACAAAACACGGAATGACAAGATGGACACTCACTCTGTCAATGATGGTGTAAATCTCTTCCTCATTCAGCGTTGTACAGCTATCCGGTGTGCCTGACTGCTTGGGAACCACTAAATGCGTAATCACAAGTTGGTCCCGAATCTACAAAAAAAATTTTTTTAAACGACCAAGAGTGATGTGGGGGCGAAAGCCATTTTTAGCTTGACATGAAGAGCTTACCACTTTCCCACATAATACTCCACAGGTTTCCACGTTTTTCAGCGTATTAGTTGACGCTAGGGATGTGAATTTGGAGATGAGGTCACCAGGAATAACGACAGTTCTGAGAGAGTCTGTACACATTGGCGACACGAATCGAGACGGTTTGCTGGAACGATCAAATAACGGATGCGGCTGTGGTGGAGCCCTTGTCCCGTTCTAAAATAGAAAGATTCACTCACGTTGATTAGGAACACAAAGTGCTATTAGCACTCACAGCGCTGTTGTCACTGATCCCATTGTAATCATAGTTGACTGTCTTAATACTAGAAGACCCGGCGGCTGTAGGTTTGATGACAGGGTTAAGGCTGTAAGGCGGAGGTTGCTGAATACTGGAAGTGAAACCTTGAAAAGGTGTTGTGGCGATGGCGGCCATCTTTGCTTGTTCCAGTGCTCTCCTCTCAGCTTCAAGCTTCTCTTGTTCTGCCTTGATTCTGAGAGCCTCGTATTCTGTTTGGTACTGAACAAGGAGCTCAGACTTGACCTTTTCAGCCAGTGGTAGAACT
This sequence comes from Anurida granaria, assembly GCA_034694825.1. Taxonomy (NCBI): domain Eukaryota; kingdom Metazoa; phylum Arthropoda; class Collembola; order Poduromorpha; family Neanuridae; genus Anurida; species Anurida granaria. The sequence continues at coordinate 2,874 of JAQIWD010000273.1, forward strand.
CGCTTACAGTTCGCCCTCATCTCTCTCTTCTCATCATCGGGAACGTCCTTCCATCCGGGATGGTCCTTTAGCTTCTCAATACTCAACCTAAATTATTGGAATGAAGCTTTTCATGTTGCAAAAGCAATTCCAAATTGCGTTTTTGACATTCTTACGTGAGAAATCTAACGTAAAGAAGATAGGCAGATTCCAGGAGACCATCCTCATAGTAATTTTGGGCGGATCGAATTAGTTCCCGTCCAGTACGGACGTATCGAATCGCCTTTACCATCGGATTCACTTCTACAGCAGCTTTGTCGGCCAGTGCTTTCACTCTTCCCTCTGGGCTCAATGCAGCATCACTTGATGACATTTTGACTGAGACGTTGAAACTACTGGTCAAAGGAGCTCATCAAATGCGTCGCCCACGGTTAAGATTATTTATCAGTAATTTGACCTGAAAAAATATCAATCTCTCCTGAAATTGAGATGCTGGCTTAGTGGTGGGGACTCACCTACCCCAAATCACAAAGTCAGGTCCGCCTGCGGTCAGTGACTCACCCACACTCACCCCAATAATTAAGAATCTTCAATTTTTTTGACGCATGAAAGGGATGATGATTATGAAAAACTGTGTGCTTGGATGAACAGCTGACTGGATAAATAGACTTTTTGGCTGGATTGATGAGTCATCCAAAATCGTATGGAACGGAATTAGAAACTACTGGCGGATGATTGATTAATACACGATAAGATTAAAGTGGAGGAGTCAGTCAGTTGATCGCTATCAGATAACAGAGACTGGGGGATAAGACAAGGCTATGGAAATTTTTACTAAGGGTGGGTACGGCGGCAGCAAGCGGATGCCACTTCCCTTTCACTCTCACTTCAATGAAACTTGTGTTTTGACCAAGTTTTAAGTGGAAAAAATTCTAAATCTAAATATTCAAGAATTATCATCGTCTTAAACGGAAGAAAGGTGTAAGTTGTTTCTTATTCAACAAATAAAGTCTCCGTCAAAACATTACCATCAGTTTTCATTGGTAGGAGAAAGAATGTGACTCGAAGACTCGATACAACTTGATGGAAGTCCCTCCTCGACAATAAGACCACCTCAATTACAATTTACAGTGACTACCAGTGTTGATTTTTGAGCGAATTAAATAATGATTTCAAAGTCCCCTAACTCTTCTTCTGATGGCAAATTGATTTTCTCCGGTGCAATATAATTGGCCTCAATATGAGGGAGGCCGAGAGCTTCTCTCCGGGCAATTTCAATGTAGGCTTCCCTCTGACTCCAATCCTTCTGGTGAATGTCCGGAAAGTAAGCCATGATAAAACCGATAAGAACAACCCCAATCGTTATCGTCACGAACATGACAAAACTGCAAAAATTCAGAAAGTAATAATTACCGTAAACCTTCAAATTACTGGAGAACTAAATCAAGTGAGGGTGCAAACATGATGCATGGTAGCAAACTTGTAAATTCTTACTTAGCATCATTTTGATCCTGTACTTGATCGTATAAATCGAATCCTAAGGTCTTCCAGTATTTCTAAGGAACAAAATTAACGAAAGTCAGAACAGCAGAAGTTGGTGAGTTAAAAGTAAACTCACTTTTTTGCCTGAAACGTTAGTCACGTCAACGTCATCGCCCCCCGTTTTTCTTGTATCTGATGAGCCGAATGTGGCCCTAGATGTAGAAAAGGCAGCCGTTGGTTGGAGACGGGAAACAATCATTGTATTCTTCGGGACAAGTGCAGCAAATCCTAAACACGAACTGCGATGTTGGCATAATATTGCAACGTCCTTGGTCAGCTTCCCGAGGTGTCGAAATAGTTGGAGTGACATCCTTCCTGCATAAACATAAAAGGCGATTAGATATTTAACATATTAATAATGCCTAAATTCGGCAGCCGCGGCGGTTGGATGGTTCGAGATTCGCTGTTGGATTGGATTCCAACAGCGGCCGGCCGATACCATCCATTTAATGTCTTTTTTCTTACTTTTTGTATCTTACTTTTTTTCAGAGTAAAACCATTCACCGAAGGAGCGAGTCACGTTTACTACTGGATCCCGCAGCAGTTTGAGTTCAGTGTTATCGGCAATAATTTATTTTATTTTATTAATTTGCACCAAAAAATCAAATGCAGGAATGTAACTTTTGACTTTGCTTTGGATTATTGTAAAAATTGGATTTTTATTCTTTTTCTGCTGAAAGTTTGAATTTCGCGGAAAAACTTGCATCTGGATTTGCATGCAAATAAATCCATAAATGGATGAATGACCTTTTTAACGCTTAATTAATTTGAATAATGACACATACAAATTAAATTAGCAAACTTTATTTGTAGGCGAATCACACAAGAGAGTGTACGAGAGTTCTAGAAAGAACAAGAGAAATTGAATTAAGAAAATGCAAGAATTAATCACGAAGGTCAAGGGTCACGCTTAGGGACTTTGATATTTGACCTTGAAATTGCAAGTCTTCGGGGTCGTAGAGTCCGCCACAGTGATCTCACATCCATCCCCAACGCCTAATTCTGAAATGATAAGGAATGTCAAATGTCAATCAAACCTTAGAATAACTAATCCAATGCCGGGTTGCACTGTTTTAAGCTCTTCTAACCTGCTAATTTTACGCTGAGATTTTTCTCCGTCTGCTGGATCACTTGCATATACAAAGTCTTTGACCTGCCCTCAACGACTGCTGTTATCCCTGGAGATTTCATCTGATAGTCCGCACTCTCCTTTAGGAAATCAATTACTTCTTGAAGCGTCACATCGGGTTTGAACTCCAAAGTACGAGTGGTTTGACTGCACGCGATACAATCGTCCTATAATCAAAATCAGTCTTAGAAAGAATCAGAATAGAATTCTGGAAGGATGGTAAACATTTTCTAACCCGTTTTTCAGCTGCATAAGTATAACTGTAGATCCCATCAATATCACTGAAGACCATGTAATTATTAAGAGTCCTACAGCAACTTGTTGCAATTTTAAATACTTCCGTGGCACAGACTGAGGAGATGACTGCATTTGTGCTGGCTACAGCAGGAATAATATGCTTCACGACGCCCTGTGTAAGCCGATACGTCACGCCAGTAATCTCTGAAAAATCGAAACGAAAGGTTATTGCATTGCAAAAGATCTACAAGTAAAAATTTTGATTGTCTCTTACTGAATTCGTTTCCTCTCTCCACTGATTTCTCATAAATCCAGTTGATATGGTTCGGATCGTCACTATCAATAGGTGCATCGAACGGATTCTCTTTAGGCCAGAGCAGTATGCGTACATACTCAACACAATGTTCCGGCAGTCTAGGTGTGTGAGCAATGGTACAAAGTGGATAATTGACCTGGACAAACAAACATTTAAATGTCAGAATCAAGGGCTTGCGACTGGTGCATCATGATGCCAGTACCTGTGGTGGATATAAATCCAGTGTGCACTCAATACATGGCGTTTGTGTTGGGATGATAACCCTGGCATTCCCCTTGAACCCCTCTGTCCCTCCGTCCACCATTGGTACAATTGACATGGGATCCACCGATCCATCTTCATTGTATTCCACAAGTGACATCAGCATACCGTTCAACCATCTCCGAGCAACAATGGAATCCAAACCACAGACGATTATGTGAAAGTTGCTATAGAACGTGGTGTCATAGTCTTGAATTTTCGCATGATACCTAAGGAACAGCGGCAGTGAAATTATAATAAGAATCCTTCAACTTTTGCTTCCTCTTTGATATGGAACAAAAACATAAAGCCTTACGCGACAACCTGCGCTCCTTGAACTCGTTTATTGATAAACTCGGCGGCAACTAAGGCTTTCGGTTTCCCAACATCCGTGATTCGAAAAAGGAATTGGCGATTTAGGTTGGAGATGTCAATCGTGTCCATGTCAATAACGTGAATGTGACGAAAGCCGAGTAGTGCCAGATTTTTAAGGAGTTCACATCCAAGTCCCCCGGCCCCTACAACCAAAACTCTGCAATTGTTCATAAGGAACTCCAAATTTTCAGTAGAAGCTTGAAAGTCAGGATGACAAAATGGACCGGGTCTCTCCAGTAATTTCCTAACATGGTTCCAGCGGTCATTGGATACTTCAACCGAAGCACTCCTGTTCCGGTGAAGCGGAACGTCTTCTGCGTTTCCAATCATGTAGAATTATAATGAAAGAGGTGATGGTGCGGATTGCAGAAAATAACTGATTAGTGCCGCCTGTCCTCTGACTCACCGCTACACCTCAGGTGTGTCAACTTAGCTGAAAATAAGCGAATTTATGTTTTCAGCGAAAGAAGGTGTTCGCTGAAATTTTGTGACTTCAAAATGAAAGTTGAAAGCAAAAGTTATTTATATTTACTTTTGCTTCAAGATTCTTGTTCCCGCTTCTACTTTCTCAGTCCATCATCGTCCTCTACTTTCACTTGCACCTTTGGAAAGGGACAACGAAAGGGACGCATGCGCATCTCCACCTTAAATTGTGACTTCACTTGACTTTCTCCTGTGTCCCCTCCTATCACCTGTCTGTCTCTGTTTCTGTCTGTCGAGAATCGACAGACGATTGTCTGGATTCTGGATCATTCGTCATCAGTATCAACATCAGTATCAAATTGAAAAAATGTCAAAGAACAAACTGAATTTGACATTACCCACTGCTCCAACGAATTCGAATGGCAATGTGGAGCCCCTATCTCCGAGACACACCAATGAGTAATCGATTTATTTACTTTATCCTCCTTTTGTGATGATGAGTGTATTGGAAGTGTAATGATTGTACCTATTTTTTGCTTTATAGGGTTGCTTCCCTTGAATCCTTGGAGATGAGATTAGCCGAACTGGAGCTGGATGATCAGCAGAAGCAGAGGATGCGATTCTTCCTCCTGTCAAAGCAAAAAGTTCGGGAGCTCTGTGACGAAGATTTTGAGAAATTAGGAGAACTTGGGTCTGGGAACGGAGGCGTTGTTACGAAAGTATTACATCGTACCACTGGGCTTATTATGGCGAGGAAGGTAAAACAACGGTTGTTGATTGGGTTTATGATGATGGCATAATTTCAGATAATCACTGAACTTATTTTGTTGTGTTTTTCAGATGATTCACTTAGAAGTCAAACCTGCTGTAAAGAAACAAATTGTCCGAGAACTGAAGGTACTTGATGAATGCAACTCCCCTTTCATAGTGGGATTCTACGGAGCCTTTTATTCTGATGGAGAGATCTCTATCTGTAAGTGAATGCTGAAATCTTCTCACCTTCACTGTCCCTTGTAATCTCTTTGATTGTTCTCTCTTGGCCATAGGCATGGAGTATATGGACGCTGGGTCACTTGACTTGTTATTGAAACGCTGTGACGCAATTCCGGAGAATATCCTCGGCAAGATAACCTCAGCAGTATTGAAAGGGCTAGCTTACCTCAGAGATAAACACAACATTATACACAGGTTTGTTTTTTACCCAAATATTTGAAAAGTTATTCTCCATTTTGAAAAATTGGCACTCATCGAATCTAATTTATGTTCAGGGACGTGAAACCATCCAACATCTTGATTAGTTCAAGAGGAGAAATCAAAATCTGTGATTTTGGTGTTTCTGGTCAATTGATTGATTCGATGGCAAATTCATTCGTTGGGACAAGGTCATACATGTCGGTAAGCTGAATAAGTGAAACATTCCGAATTCACTAATAAAAATTGGTTATTCTTAATTATGTCTCTGCTGTAGCCTGAAAGACTGCAAGGAACCCATTACTCAATCTCAAGTGACATTTGGTCTCTCGGATTGAGTCTTGTAGAGATGGCTCTCGGTGTCTACCCCATACCACCGCCCAATCATTCCAATACCGTCAAAGGTTCATTGTTTTTCTAACTCTCATTAAACTGACCTATTCCATCACCTGTTGTTCACATACTTTTAATTTTAATGGAGCAGGTGCGGGTTCGGGCATGGCAATTTTTGAACTCCTGAACTACATTGTAAACGAACCACCACCAGAGTTGCCAAACAATGGACAATTTTCTCCAGATTTTTGTAATTTCGTATCAAGGTGTTTGCAAAAGGACCCAAATGCGAGAGCGGATTTGAATTCTCTCATGCAGCATGTATGGATTAGAAAATCGGATCAAGAGAATGTGGACATTGCGGGATGGATTCAGAAGACCATGGAGAATCCGACACCATCTGATATCAACTGAACTCAAACCAAAGCGTAACAACCTTTTGTCCTTCGTAAGTTAAATTTAGGGTAACTGTAGTCGGTGATTACGTAATCTTACGTATTACAAATATTCAACTCTTCTGATTTGTCAAACTTATTAACTTAACTAATTCGTCATCGTTAATGTGGACTCATCGATTCGTCAACTTTTTCCTACCTCTTCTGCATCAGTAAAATCATTTCCGTTGGCGGCAGAATCAAACCGAAAGCTTTTTATTTTGATCTTCCCGAAAAAAACTCAACTTTCTTCCTTTTTCGCATTATTTCTTCAAGTCAAGTTCTTACAAAACAAGAAGCTGGTTCAACCGGAAGTAAACTACTTTAATCGTCGAAGAGATTCCAGTAAAATGTGAATTACCACGAACTGGAGTTGAGACGCATGTGATTGGTTCGCAAACTTATGGTATCACCTCAGCAGGTAACTTTTTTACCATTAGATTTTGGCAACTCCAGGAATGATGTAGGTTGTAGCCAGCAAGCCAGCAGATTTGCTACTCCAGGAAATCTAGTTGTTTCATTCTGATCTTTCCAGGTTACACAATATCTGAACTGCTGTCGTTAGGCAAAACGACTGCAATCTGAACTGCAATCTCTTCATTAACACTCCTTTCGTGTAAGTAAGCAGAAAGCAGAATCAATTCGTAAGTCAATTTATCTGATGGATTAATGATGTTTTTTTTTTAATTCCAGTGTACTACAATGTCTCGGAAATATGGAAGAAGCAAGGCGCATGGCGGAGGAGCAGGACTTCAGTTTGACAAGCTCCTGAAAGCGTGTAGTAATAGCAAGAAACCATCTGTTACAAAAACTGCAGGAGCGTTGGGACGATTTGGAATCGCCTCCTTTACGTCAACAAGAAACTCTGGTTTGGATCCTGACTCATGTGGTAAGTTTTAAGGGTTAAATTATTCATTTCAGTGGTTCAATCGCAGAACACGAGTTAGTGAGTTGTGGATCTAAACTCCGTTTACTTTACACAGGTGAAGAGGAATCACGATTCTCTTCCTTGAAACGTCCTCGATTTGATGTTGAGCGAAACCTCGCAGAACTAGGTGGAGATTCTTTCCGTTACGGCGAAAATGTAATGATGCCTTCACCGACGGTACAACCTGCGCCTCCTCCGGCCCCCCTGGTTATTAAACCGAAGAAATTTTTCAAATCTCGGAATCCAGAAAATGGGCAGAATCAAATCTTGGGAGGGGCTTCAGGGCCTGGTTCAGAGGCTACCTACATCCCTCCACTTCCCATGCCGATTACAATCCCTACCCCCAGGAAACAGGAGATGAAGAAACCAAAACCAAATGGAAAGAAGGGACAGTCACGTCGTAAGGAATCAACGAGTAGTAGTGATGCCGAGATGAAGGCATTTTACAATACAACCAACGTTACTCCTCCCGATTCTCAACAAAGCAATACATCATCGACGAGTCCCTCAATTAAGCTCCGGATATTCAAGGACAAGAAGACAGCAAAGTTCGTATCCGTTTCAGACACTTCTCTTCCGCCAAAATTGGAACCACAAATCCGAAAAGATGAAAACATGGCGAGTGTTCAGCCAAAGCGACGAGGGAGGAAACCAAAAGCAGATAAGGAACCGGCAGTTGTGAAACCCAAACCAGTTAAAATCATCAAGCCGGGGCCCGTAGTTCCTCAGAGGAGGTCGGGGAGGTTGACAAGAAACAGCACGAAGCTACGCAGTTCTGATTCAGTAGGAGAAATGCCTATATTGACAGCTGCTGACGACACTTCGGAAAGTTTACAGTACATGACACCTCCTCATGAGACAGAAGATGAGAGAATTGTGCAAAAAGTGGATTCAGCCGAGAGGCTCGTTCAACGACTCGAAGCAGAGGATTCCGAATTCCGAGAGTTGACTGCAATGTTGTCATCAATGGAAGAAGGTTCTGAAAATTGTAGCCAAGGGTCTCTACTTCCAACTTCGTCTTCTCCAGCGAATTATCACGAAGAGCTTCCTGTTCAACCTTCGCCCATTAATTATTCCACAACAGGTACATCCTCGCCTTCACCAGCGCAGAATGATAAAATGTTAGAAAGACCCCCCTCCCCTCAAGTAGCCCCAGCTCAACGTGACTTTCGCTCAATCCTTGAAGATGAATGGGACGAGAACTATGAAGACGAATCTCCAAGAAAATCCAGCTCCCCATGCAAGGTCTCACGCTTCGAAATGCCGGAGTTCATGGCTGAAAAATACGGCAGGAGTGAAGTCGCGGGCATCCCTGAACAACATGAATCCCAATCACATATGCAGCAACCAGTCCTTCAAATCCCCCAGCCCCAACTTAATTCTTCTTATGCTGTTCGGAATCTCCTTTCTGAAATAACTGGAAATGATGCAGAATCATCTACTCCACCGGCAGAGGATTTGTCATCTCAGCCCAGCACATCAGAACCACAAGAATTAAGGGAGGAACCTTCGCCTTTTTTGACCCCTGAGAAAATGACTCCAACAAAGGAATACGTCGGCTCTGCTAAGAAGGCCTCAATTTTCAAGAGCCGAATGGCTACAACCGCAAGTTCATCGTCTGGACAGGCGCCCAACCCCAAGAAACGCCTTGCCTTGTACAAACACAAATTTGGTCAAGAGGTGACGGACAAAAAAGAATTCCAAAATCCACCGCCAGCGATGAGAAGTCCAGAAGGTTTTGATGAGGACTTTATGGATGGATCAGAGCCTCTAAGTCTTCGGCGAGGTAATCGTGTTGATGAGGATGGAAATGAAATTGGAGACGGGGCAAAAGTCTACTGTTCCCATGAAACGAAAAAACTGTTCACAGTCGTCCGAAACGTCAAAGCGATCCATGAACTCCAAGAATCGGGAGAGGTTCATGAATTTGATGGAGACATCTGGTACATTCTGGAGGATCTGAAAGAGTCCAATCCAATTTCGAATCGGTAAGTAAACCATATTACTTGCCGACTTATTAAAGTTTCAACGTTTATCGTTTATTACCATCCTCCGAATTCACTTTCATGTTCTCTTTTCACAGATGCCTTTCTGCGATAACACTGGCGACAAGGTGTATGGAACCGGCGTTTCGGATGCACTTGCGTGCCCATGGTAACTTTTCAGTCGGATTTTCTTTTAAACAGATTCCTTACAACCTGGCCTCGCAATGTTCATTACAAAAGATAAGGGATAAAGGTTAAGGATTCAGTTTGGTCTGGAGGGAGTAAATGAGTGGGAGGGGGGTAAAGGGGTCTTCGGGTCTGGACAAACTCAATTGCCAGTTCAAAGGAAGGCACTGGCAATGTCCAATTAAATCCCCCTTTGTTGGTGTTGTTGTCATTCATGGCACGATACTCCATTGTCTCCTTCCGGCCTGGAAAATATCCGTGGTTGAGTGCCAATTGGTGCCACCAAAGTCACCACATGGAACTCGCCTAGAAGTTTGCTTCGGTTAGGTTAGGTATTCTTGATTATGTTGCGTCATTGAGTTTTTTTTGCTTATGCGCCTGACCAATCACGTAAGTTCATGTCATTGGTTGTTTCCTCTTTTTTTTTCACAGGAACAGTTGCTGAGTTTTCCAAGGAACTTCGTGATGCTCCAAATAATATACCGGTGAGCAGAGCAACTATCTCGCTTTTTAAATTCTTGGTGTAATTATGGGTGGTGGTTTCAGGTTTTGGGCTTAGCTGCAGCCACCGTTCTATTCGTCCTGAGTCAAGATCGTCTCAACATGGATTTAGATACGGATAGTTTTAAACTTATTCTTGCTCTGGCGAAGACTGAACAAAAGCCAGAATTACTGGATGAGAATCCCGAGCTCTCGAAGCACAAACAGAGAATCATCGATCTTGTAGCGGAGATGCAAAACCGCGGTCATGCGAAGCACATCAAAATCGAGAAAATCACAGTAAAAAATTGCCGTCCCATCTGACTTGACTTCAGTCTACTAAGAGGTTAAAAAATTTTCTTTTCACAGGCGTCAGAGTTGGCCCTTGAGACGTTGCTGTTTTTAACATCGAAACGGGCAGGAGAGTGGGTAAAACGAGAGCTTCGGACTCTAGGAGGATTGGACTACATTGTGACCGAAGTAGAGAAAGCATTAAACTGCTTGGATGTCCAGATTGCCGAATCTGGTTGGGCAGGGGAAGTTTCGACAGAAATTTTATGGAAAATTGATCGCTGCCTCAAAGTGTTGCAACAAGTCACGTTCAATCATGAAGAGAATCAAAAGTATCTCCTTGCCTGTGGAAATCAAACTGTTGATCCACCATCACCGCATCACTCCCCAGACGTCTTTGTTCGGCTTTTCCAGTTTCTGAGCCATCAGCTAACCTACCAAGGAAAGAATTCTGAGAATTTCGTCGTACTTCGGGAAAGTCTCTTTTCCGTTCTTCGAGTCTTGGTCAACCTTACACACGACTATCGCGGAGTTGGTAAGTTGTGTGATTCGAAAAGGCGTGTTCAAAAAGTGGACGTTAATTTGGTCTATTTAGTTCTAGGAAGCGAAGTCCTGTCAGCTCGGGATGATTTTCTTCGACTCACTCTCCATTCTATTTTCACCCTCTCGATGGCATTTGCAGATGGCAAGGGTTTTGATCTCTTAATGCACGTAAGTCCTCCTGCAATAGCGAATTTACAGCGTGGACAAATTGTAACTTTTTTAGCAAACAAATGGTGATTCTCTGCCAATTTTAGGCACTGTGCTTGCTCCTGAACATTGTGGAACACAGTCGGAGGAACAGAGAATTGGTCCTTTCCATGACAGTTCAATTTCTCGGGAAAGACACGGAGGCACTGGAGGAACAGTCGACCCTCGACGCCCTCATCCAATTGTTCTTCAGGAAGGAAAAAGATGCGGAAACAGATGAAGCTTCCACAGATGATATTCTCACAAACAGTACTGACAAGAAAGACTCAAGCCAAGCATCTGACTCTCAGCAGTCGTCACAGGAGAGTAAGGACGGGGAAAGCTCCTCGGTCCAAGACATCATTGACAAATTGATTGAGACTGCAGGGAAGCACATGGAGAATTGTATGATTGCTGCTCATATCTCATTACTCATTGCCTACCTTATCATGGACGATCCCGTAAGTATCCAACAGGCTATGAATACATATTTTGCATCAATTTCCATTTCGACTTAACAATTGCAACCTTCTTTCATTAAAATTTATCAGGATTCCGCAGTGCATGTGCGAAGTGCAATGCCAAACTCAAAGTTTTTACCACTAATGGTCTTACTCAAGAAATTATTCAATTTTATGAGCATCACAACTTCGGTGAGTAGATTAAATTTTCATGATTTATTTAGAAATTAAGTGTCACGGAATGAGTTTGACTCTTGCAAATTTTTTCTTTTCACTTTCAGAGTGCTGGGAGCACACGGGGACTCAAAGCAACATCAAATGCTCTCAAGTTCTTTGAGAAATGTGATCCAGAATCAGCCGTGGAACTGAAGAAGGTCATTCCTGATTAGTATCTTTACTTACCCTTTCACATCTCTTCCCAGTGGCATTTATTTTGAATACGTTGAGAAATGATTCCCGAATGTCAATTGTACATAAGTTCTTGGTATTTAAACTGTTTATTTCTGAAGTTCAACTTTAGGCATTGATTCATGTGTTAAAGTAAGAAAAGTTTAGAATTGACAACTTGTTTGGAGTAAAGTTTGTGACGTTTGTTGTTTACTTCAGTAATCTGAGTTTCACTTTATATAATTGCAATTATAAAAACTTGAAAAATAGTTTCAAGGTAGGCAAATCCCGGCAAATCCTAAGGACTCTAAATCTAAACGCAATGCGCAAATTCGCAATACGCAAATTCTAATAAGTTATGGTGAATTATAGATAAACGAACGGTATCACTATGAGCACAAGCGCGAGGGTAAAGGAATTAAATTTCCGAGTCCCACTTCCGGCCAAATGAGGTCTTGAGATGACGTCCCCTAGAGACCGGCATGTTCTGAGTCCCCTACTGAACACTCCCTCTGCCCTTGTGGTAATTGATCTAAGGCAAATGGAAGCTGATCCTGGAACAGTATTCACCTGAGCACTCCTCACATTGTACTTGTACGTCTTTGTCCAGAGACTTTCACCATCCCGTCCTTCCAATGTAAGGCGGAACCCTGTGATGTCATCCTTTGAGCGAACCCTCCATCTAATCTCAATGTATTTCTCCAGCTCCTCCAGCGTTCGTATTTCCAGATCATAATTTCCAGAAATCCGAGGAGCAAGGTAGTCCTTTGTATAGTCACACAGGAGATCCCCTTCTCTAAGCAGAATCAGGCGTGTGACATTCCCTTTTCCAAAACTACACTCAAAGTTTGTAAAATCTTTGTAAAAGGCACTGGAGTAATTGGACAGTTTTGGACGAAAGTCGTTGAAGAATCGAACCAATGGGATAAGGCGACAGTCACATGAGACTGGATTCTTATTGAGGAGAACCCTGGAGCCATTCTTGATTTTAGGAGTAAATTCGGGGTCAAAGTAAGGGAGATTGTTGTCCATGAGATTTATGAGGAGCAGGGGAGCTTTATCCAGGATTTCCAGTGGGAATTTCCTGAGCCGATTTCCCATGAGATTCAATTCCTCCAAGAGTGGTGGTGGACTCAGGGCCTTGGCATCCAAGTACCCAATGTTGTTGTTGCTCAATTCCAGGGAAATCAGACTGGAGAGATTTCCTAGCACCAGCGGGCGAATTTCCGAGATACGATTTGAGTCAAGCTTGAGCTTCCTCAGCTTCTTTGTCCCGTGAAGGAACTCCTTGGTCACTGCAGAGAGCAGGTTGTGGCTGAGGTCGATGTTTGAGAGACGATAGGGCGTCCATTCCTTTGAGGGGAATGTAAGGGGTGTCACACTGGAAAAGCGGTTGTGGGATAAGTCCAGGGTCTCCAGTGACAGGTTCTCTTCAAAGACACACTGGGTTCCATTGTCAGTCCTCGAGATTGCGTTGTTGGAAAGGTTCATAACCTTGAGGGAAACAAGACTGCTGAAACAGCCAATCACAAGGGTTGAGATGTTATTCCTATTTAGGTTGAGTTCCTGGAGCTGGAGAAGACCATCGAATGCCTTTTCCTCAATGGAAGAAATGGAATTGTCGGAAAGGTCAAGATTGAACAGAACCGGAAGTCGACCCAGGGCCCCTCTCGTCAATTCCTCTATTGAGTTGTGAGCCAAATCAATTCGCTGGACAATTGTGAGGGAAGAGAGCGCTGACTGCGGAATCTGAAAATGAGGACAGTTTGTATCAACGCTTCATGAGCGTAGCTTGGGTAAAGGGTCAATTACTTTTGTGATATTGTTGCTCTCCAGTTTTACTTCCTGGAGACTCCCTAAATTGGTAAAGGATCCTCCATCCAAGTTGTCCCCTAGTTGATTCCTATTGAGATTTAGACGAAGAAGGGAGTTCATGACTGGCCACGCCTTTGACAATGTTGAGATTTCATTGTCTGATAAGTCCAGGGTGCTCAAGCTCGGTGAAATCTGAAACAATCAATCAATTTTCGAGCGATGCTAAGCAAAATTCGAAGCTTTGATTTCCAGAAGCCTTACCTGGAAGACGGATTTTATTTTGTTGTGACTGACATCGAGATGACGCAAAGAGGCCAAGGCCGTGAAGGCAAAGGAACTGCTTGAAGTGATTCCATTGTTCTTCACACTGAGTTCGATTAACGTTGGGATCGTGCCGAATGTAGAACCCCGTAATTGTGAGATATTGTTGAAACTGGCAATGTCGACAAAAACTTTATCACTCTCTTATATAATTTAAAAGGAAATCCTAATTGAACTGACCTCAAATCCAAATGTCGGAGGCTGAAGAGATTTGTAAAAATGGCAGCATGGATTCGGGAAATATTGTTGTGCCTTAGATCTACAGTATGAAGTTCGTAAAGTTTCGGAAATGTATTCTTCGGCACTTCCTCCAGCTTGTTGTAAGAAACGTTGAGAACCTTGATCCCGTGAAATGTCTTGAGCGGAACGCTTCCCAGACTTGTCAATTGATTAAAATCAAGACGAAGTTCCGTGGGATAAGAAAACTCGTCAAAGGTTCCCCGAGTAAAATTTTCAATCCGATTGTGCCGTAAATCCAAGACGGTTATATTGACGCAGTTTACGAAGGAGTCTTTATCGAAACTAGAAATGGAGTTGTGACTCATGTTGATTAGGACGTAAGCCAAGTCATGGAAGGCTTCCCGTTTCACTTCTCGGATTTGATTCTCCGAAACGTCGAGAATTTCCGCCTGGATAAGCCCACTGAACATTTGGTAATCAACGACCGACAGACGATTTCTACTCAGATCAATCGTGCCCACCTTGTTGATGGAAGCAAATGTTGTGCGGCCGACCTGAGGATTACAAATGTATGAAGGTCAACATGGTCCAACAATGGCCGCAAACTTACCTCTACAATTTCGTTGTCACTCAGGTAAAGACGACGCAAGAGTCGCATTCCCCGAAACGTGGTGACATCCAATTTCGTTATTTTGTTGTGCGTCAAATAAATGACCCGGAGAAAATTGTTTCTGGCAAATGCTCCTTTCTTGAATTCCGGAATTTGATTATGTGAACCATTGAACCAAGTCAACTTGGTCAAGTGATTGAAGTAATTTGGATCCAATTTTGTAAATTGGTTGAAGGCGATGTCAAGGAACTCCAAATTTTTCTGTTGCTATAATTTGGATATTAAGCTTAAGATAAAATTGGTTCAGCGAAGTTATTTTTAAGGATTCAAAACTTACTTGAAAAGTATCTTTCGGAATGTCGCTGAGCTGATTTCCATGCAAGTCCAAGCGATTGAGCTTCCCCAAACTTCCGAAAGTTGACTTTGAGACCCCAGTAACATTTCCATTTGAAATACGGAGAGCCTTCAAGCTCTCCAACCCTTTGAAAGGGGTTGTGAGGTTGGTGATATAATGACCGTCAATCGTAAGCGATTCCAACTTCCGCAGTTCTTGAAAAGCGTCATTTGAGTATTCGCTGAGTTTTGAATTTATCAATTGGAAATTCTTACAAAAGAAATGGGATATTAGTCTTCATTCGTTCACGTGAAGCGTCAAACCGTCATGCGAGATGCGAGTAAGGAACTTACCAATAGTGACTCACTGAGGTAGTAGAAAAAGTCCGAATTAATAATCTTCACTGGACTATCCTCGATGGTTAGTTTCGTTACATTGAGCTCTTCAAAAAGCGGCCCATAGAGTGTTTCCGAATTCAGGTTCCGGATGTGGAGAACTTCAAGCGGAATCCTTTTCTGAACAGCGTAGGAGAGTCCTGCGGAAAGCGTTGCAAGCGATACCTGGAGGGGGATGGAAATATTTGAACTGTTAAACAAAATCTTACGGATTGAATGCAAGAATTACGAGTTACATCTTCACAGCGGAGATTGACCCCTTCGTCGCTTGAGCCGAGGCAAACACATGGCCATATTTGGTTGAGCGTTGGACACTTGAACTTTGGCCCAGGCGGAATGTATCCTCCCATGACTCCATCAGGCAGGCAAATCGCTGCAACCAAACTCACCAGCAGCGCAGCAACCGTTGAACCTTTCCGCATGGCTTAAGTGGGAAGCATTTCAAATCGCTTCATATGGACAAGGGTCACAGTAAGGGGCCGAGGGTGGAGTGAGTGGAGGGTGACACAAGGAAGGGATTATCTGGTCCTTCTTCTTTCTAAAAGTTATTCCTTGTGCCTCAACAATACAACTAAAGCGAAAGTTTACCTTGAATTTTACTCATTCATTATTGAGAACATTCTGTCGTTGTTGTATTCCTACTTACCTGTGCAAATTGCATGCACCCGTGCTATGTTTACCTGCAATGCATCCGCCCTCATTAGAGGAAACCAAGAATAGTAAGAATGCATTGAAGGACTTTGGCCTGTCGAGGTGTTCCTGCCTCAAGCAAAAATAACAGGAAGAAGCAAATTCATAACGAATGCATTGATGGGATTATTCATTATTCACCTGTCTCTCATAATTCATAAGGAACATGGATTATGACAAGAATGACTGACAACAATCGAATTGAAAATCCCACAGGTCATCTTCATCAACCAACTGAAGGGCGGTCTTTCCGTTGTCCGTAAAAAACTGTTTATTGTAAAATCATGTCCTGAGCTTGTGACTTCTGGCTGAATGAGTTGCGATTAATTAATTACATGTCCAGGATAAATCAAGTCAAGTTATGTCCATGACATGGCGTTAATTCCATAACTAAAGCTAATTAAATCCTTTGCATATTATTCAAGGTTCAACTAGGCGTGGCGTGACTGAACTAACTGGATCCCCCCTGTTGTGTAAGAAATGGTAAACAGGGTGAGTTTTCTAATTGTGCAAAACGAATGTTGCGACATGATGACAGACTTCTTGGATAATTTAAATGAAATCATCTCAGGCTTAATCTGACGTAAGGCCGCACCTATTATACCACTGAGCTAAAATAAAGTCCTTAGAATTTGTAGGGACATGTCAACAGGAAGATTCGTCTTTGTCGGCTCCCATGATCTAGAAAGAAGAAAGCTTTGACAGGAAGTCAACTTATCTTCCAACTTTGTCATCTGTCAGTGTAGAAACTACGCCATTTTTCCCAACCCTCCAGTGCCTATTCCAAGTTAATCTTAGCCTCCTCAATTCGTCCTTTTACGTGACCTCGAATGCTCGAACCATCCAAATTTAACTCTCATGCAGTCGTCAAAGGAAATGTGTGACATCCTGATTCTTCCAAAGATGGACCGGATCGCAATTGGATTTTAGCATCCTCTATTCTTGGAAACTGAGGGTGGATGACGATGATTACAATTTGTGGTAAATTGAAACCGTATTGGATATTTGGCTCGTGCATAATGATGGACTGCTGGGAGGACTGACTACAGCTTATGTTTATTCATGGGATTATTCCTCTGATTAGTAATTCACTTGTGTAATTTCGTCTTTTGTCATCCATGGTCACGCTCACGCTCATAGGCTTAAATTGGAATGATTCAAGACAATCCAACCCTTTTGTAAGTCTGAGACTTTGGTACATTCCGAATGTGGACATCCGGGAGTCAGTACCAGTAACCATTAACACCTCCCCAAATAAGCAATCGATCGACAAAAGAGCAGTTAACCACTTCACAAATAGTCTGATTCAACGGAAAGTGGATGACGAAGCAGAATAATATTTTCAGTAGCCCTAAAATAGAAACCTTTCATTCCTACGGAGAAAGTTTGGTATTATAGTTTTTCAATAATCTAAACTTGTTCAAGTGTTTACATCCCTTGACTCAAGTCTACTCGATCCGACTGTAAGCCACGATGATTTCATTCAGGTGAGTCACCTACTGACGTTTAATATCGTAATGGCTTCATGATTATGCCACGTTGGGTTATTGTTGTGACAGTTTTCGAACCTTCGTTAATTTTGACTATAATCCGTTTCCACAGGACTTTCACTTTTATTGCGCTCCTCTTCTGCTTGATTTTGATGTCATCAGCAGTCAATCATAGCTTGGACTCTGAGCCCGAGGAGAGCGAGGAAGTTCCAAATCAAGTTTCCAATGGTCAATCACGGGTAAAACTGCTACAAACCCCAAATCCGATGCCTTTGCGAAAATCCAAATGTTATCGATAATATTGTAATTTAGGTCAGAACCGTCTACTCCTTTGCAAGGGCAGGCGAAGCGGTTGGCAAACTTCAGAATTTCTTAGACTTCTTTGAGTTAATTGAATTGTAATTTAATTTCTAGAAATGTGCCGACTATCATGACGTATGTCGCCTCCACGGCCCCCAGAAAGTGTCATGTTGTGACAAATTGGTTTGCAAGGTAAGCAATATATCATTGCAATATCATTAATAAATAATATATATATTTGTATTATCATTATCAAGGTGGCATACGGCGAGTATCATTGCTTTCATGCCTGGGAAGTAACTTCCTAAAGAATTTATTGCTCCAGTTCCAGCAAGTTCCCGCAACACCGGAAACAAGCAATAGATTTAAATTATACCTGATACAAAATTAAACTGTTTCGTTTGTTGTTATGATTAAAAATCTGACCTTGGTGACCTGCATTTTGACCTCAATCAATATTTCGTACTCATAAGGATGAGTACCAAAGAGCATCTTTGCTATTTGGATTTTCCGCCATCACTTTTCCTCATTCTCATTTGTCCAGCAGAGGGTTCATAAACTTTAATCTTTTCTGTTTTGTTTTATTTTGTTTATATTGACAGCTGATCAATTGATTTGAGACGAAAGTTAAGTTTAAATTAATTTACTGCTAATTTTATTGTTAATTAGTGGCCTTATAGTCAAGTGGAAGAATAAGTAAAAGTTCAGTTCAGTTGGCAATTCCCAGGGCTTGATGTACTCATCTCCCCTCGGGCTCATTCATATTTTTCGGGGACGGCGACTTTTTGGATCAGTGTCAAGTTTCAGGAGGTACAGGAATGAAACTGATAGCGTAACCCACCAGTAAGGAATGCGATAAAAATAATCACCCATGTCTCATAATTAATAATTTATGTCAAAATAGAATCTATCTTTCATGAGATTCTTTTGTGTAATTTACACTAACTACTCTGTAGATGACTACTGAAGTCGCTTGCAGAAGGAGTCACCGGGAGGACTTAGACGGTTACATGGGTGACATGTATCCTGTGTCAACCTACAAGCGGAGCTATGGACCAGAACAACTAAAGGACCTTTCCCATATGATTGACATACACCATAAAGAGTATCTCATCTCCGAAGGAGATCGCAAGGCAGAAGCCTTGAGGTTACTACGAGGTAATCTAATCTGGCCCCAGATCATTCAACCTGAATTAGGTCATGGAAGCAGAGACTTGTCGCTTACTGTGTTGAGTATGGTGTGTCATAATTTCAATTTCAGGGTATGCAGCTGAGTATCTTTACCAAGTATCTCATATGCAAAAATTCAAGTTTGGGGAAACGGAAGGAGTTTTAGCTCAGAGCGTTGTATTAATCCCCGGATTTGATCCCAGAGAGGCCAGTCAAGCATTTGAACACCTTGCTACTTACGCTCATAATTTACTGACGGAACCTTGGAGGAAAGATTTTTATCGACTCAAGGTAAGGTTATTCCATAGTCTGTTCATTTAATAATTCATTTCTTGTCAATCTTAATTCCATTTTAGACAACTTCTGGATTTTACATTCACAATATTCGGGCCCACCTGCAGAATCCGCAAGAAATCATCATTCTACTGGGATACGTAGGGACTAATGATCATACCATGGTTCTTGCTCATCAACCTGATCCTGTTATTCTCTCAGCTGTCGCGCGTGATTGCTTCATTGCTAGTCAAGAGTGCCTGGTAAGCTTAAATCGAGGTAGAAAAGACCCACCTGGCCCAATTCCTTTTTACTGATTCATGGTTCTTTAACCCCACCATTCTAGATTTTAGGTCATATATGGGAACGTGTCCTCAGTGAAATTACTGATTGTCCTCTAACTCTCCGCGAGGTTTACGAGGCTCGGAAAGTACTGATGGGTGATACAACCACGATAGTAAAACACTTGATTCACCAGGCCCACCGACGACAGCATGAACTGCGAGAAGAACGGGAGAAAGTGATACAACAGCAACATTTTGAATCTCACCATGAGCCTCGCGTCTTGAAGAAACACGGTTTCGTTCCTCTGGATCGCCTCACTGATATCCCAGATGGACGGAGTGGTGATATGGAACAAGGAATTCAAACGCTAACTCTTAAAGGAAACAAGAAGCCAAACGGCTATAGCAAGAAACTTTCCAGTATTAGCAACGTGAGTCAAATTTCACCGTCCGAAGTATTGAGTAGACACGATAGTAATAGCACCTCGACCTCCTCACCGCGTTCTCCCAGCAGCTGTAACAGCTTAAAAGAACTCCAAGAAGTATTTTACCAATCCTACCTGAATCAGCGCAAGGATGCGTCACGTCAGTACTCGGATAGCGGTTCCGAAATATCTGAATTGCTTGAAAAGCATAAACAGAGTGTGAATCAAGTGGAGGTCATGAAGCAAAGGAGGAGGGAACCAATGCAAACGTCCCAACAGCACCAAGTCCGAGGGCGAAATACTGAATTTGGAACAGACAGTGTACCCCTAGCAGTGACCGAGTCGTTTCCAGTTGAGGACTCGCTGTCAGATTCAAAGTCTTCACCTTCATCTTCCCAAAACAATTATCACTCCAGGACAACTATTTCAACAACCTCTGGATTTAAAGGACTCAAACACCACCAAGATTTGCCTAAATCCACTCAAGCGGCAGGAGGTCATGTTAATTGCAATCCCAGAAGTGTTTCTCCAGCATCTGGTCCAATGAGTAACGGAGGAGGACTTCTGGGGAAGATCAAGGGAACTCTTAGCACAAAATCCTCCAAAGTCGATAAATCCCAGTATCGCTCCGGGAAGGACGCTGGTGGCGGAAGTAAAAAGCCCCTTGCACTCACTAAATCAAAAATAGCGTCAGAATCGGATATGGATAAAGTGGATACACGGGGGAACGGGATTTTGGATAAATCTGGGAGTATGTCCTCATTTCCACCTCCACCTCCACCGGAATTCAGCGCATTGGAGGATGACGGAGGGGTCATTTCACCTGCTGCTAATTATAATAACCCCAGTATGGTTAATAATTATAAACCCAGTACCGGCATGACTGAAAGCTCAGGTCCAATTACGCTAATCCAAAAACCATTGCCGTCGCGTGGTTTCACATGTCCGCACTGCACGTACGTCAATGCCTCGAACGGGAATATTTGTGAGATGTGCTCCAAATCAAAAGATTTTGTTCTTGAAGACTAGTGGCGAGTTTTAATTTCTGTTTCCTTTCCTAGAATTGAAGAAGCAAACCGTGTGAGACTTTTAATTAAATTAATTATTAGAGTGAGGGGTATCCAAGTCAAACCAAAGTCTTGCAGTGCTTCACCAGTGTGTGATAAATTGGGAAGCAGGCAGAAGAGCTATATAAGTTGTGTATTGTGTTGAAGTTGGTTAGATAATCACAAAAGTGCAATCTCCCACAAAGTATTTTATTCTCTCGGTATTGTGACCTACCTCTAAAGACTAATCAAAAGTAATTTTAATTGTTAACTGCAGCTTATAATTAAGTGAAGTCAAATGAAATAATTTCATGAATTAAAAGCAACATGTTACACCTTGACCTTTCAGAGCAAAATGGGAATTTTAACCAGGTTCAGAGTGGGGAATAATGACGAATGAACCCAAACTGTCTGTAGCGAATAAAATAGGTGTAGAAAAGACCTTTAGAATATTTGACCCTTGACATGACCTTTTTTACTCCAATGCCTTTACTTATTGATGTCTCACAACACCAAGTGTCAATGTTTCCTGCAGAAATGGCGGGAGCGGGAAACAGAATCTTTGTTTCAAATTGTTATGTTTTTGTTTTGTTTTTCTGGCTGCGGCTGCTGATGACTGAGAGCATTCGATTTAATTAATTTGTTCGTTAATGAATGCCGTGATTGGTGATTGATTAAAACTTTCGATTCTCGTGTAGTAGAACTCGTGCAGGTCCCGGCGGTGAAAAGAAGGTAAGGTATTGCTATGTTCTTAATGGATATTTGGGAAGAAGCGGAATTTACACCACAAGTGATGCGTTAAATTGATTTATGAATTTATGTTATGCTGCATAATTTATCATAATTAATTCCATGTTTGGGTCGCGGCGTCGCGGTGGGTGTAAACTGGATTGGAAGGTGGATTCCCAATCCAGTTACAGCTATGGGTTAGAATAAGATTGTATGCTCGCTCGCTCACTACACGAGGAATCAAATTCATTGTTCGCCTTTTCAAGGTTACGTTAGAAAGCCGCCCGCAGCTGATCATACCCTGAAAGCCACCTTAACAGTTAGTTTAACTAGTCGGTCTGAATATTTTCTAATACGACATTGTCGAGCTTCCCCCGGGGGTATTGCCAATTCCACCGTCCTCTTCAGCTTCTTGTTGAATTGACGGCGGCTGTGGTGACCCTTGTGGAGGTGCATTCAATGAAATCAGTCTCATAATATCCAGAAAGCATGCGGTTGAATGGGCAAAGCAGAACAAGGCGAATGGAACTGTTGCATATACAATGACGATCCACTCAACAACCCCGTAGATGTGGAACGATCTCCCATGTATCGTAATTTGCTTACACTCCAGAGTTCAACTGAGCCAAACACAAAAGTTGATACAGGCCAATACCAGGAAGAAGTGCTTGGTAGCTTGTAGGGAATTGGATTTTAGGCAGCAGAATATTTCTGAAATGAATATTGCTTGAAAAGCTACTTGACACCAGTTGAAGACTGCAAGGAAAACGTTCAGAAATGTCCAAACCAATTCTGAGGAAGTTAGGAAGTGGTCTTTTACATCGCTGTGTTGGATGAGGTCTGGAAATACTCGAAGTACGAATAGAATACCAAGTGGGAGCAATGGGAAAATTAGGAGAAGCACATCCAATTGAAAATGCTTAGGAGGGGCACTTTCTGAAGCCATGTGTCGTATGTGCCTAAAATATAGAATAGCTTCCAGAGTGACGAGGA
>JAQIWD010000274.1:0-25565 GCA_034694825.1 Anurida granaria
CAGGGAAAGGAACTGGAGGAAATCTTCAATCTTTAATCTCAGTTGCCCTTCTGAAATTTCGCTAATTTGTTTTTAAACTTGTACTCTACTTGTATTTACTTAGAATAAAACCATAATATTTGGTTACATTAAAAAGAAAAGAAAAGGCAACTCCATCCATAAAATATAAAAAAGTAAACCAACTTTCTCTTTTTTCTTTTCCAAAATGAGACAAGAGTTTAACAAAGTGTAGAGTAGGTTCTTGCTCTGTTGGCCATGGGATGGAGAAAGTGTAATAAACTTAAGTTAATGGGCTCCTTTGTCTTAATTTACCTGCAAATGAATTCACTCTGTTCTTGTCCCTTCCCAATTTAAACCCATCCAATCCCAACATCAAGACTAACTAAACACACAAAATGAACTTACATTCATTTCTAAATTCTTAAAAATAATCTTAGATGAAAGTGAAAGTGAAAGTGAGCAGGTGAAATGACTTCCAAGAATTAGTCGCTGGAAAATTCCAGTTCCATTTCTACCCTCCAGACTCTCCAGTATAATTTTAGCGTGGGTTGGATGTCATTTATCGCATGGATCACAAGGGCCAAAGTGCATGAGGAGGAAACTAATTACCACCAGAAGTCCACCTATTCCCTGAGCCTAAAAAAAATCAGAGAACTCCAGTGAGTACAAAAGCAGAAATGGGACCAAATACCCCAAGGGCACAATTAACGCCCACACACACCACTCCCCCGCCATCAAATTCACCCACTCTCCAGGAAAAGGGCAAACAAGGAAACAAAAAAAGGAAATTGTGTTTTCTAATTTTGAAAAAGTGCGCTTTTATTCCATTTAGTATGCGTGCGTGCGTGCGTTGATTTGAATTAAATTTGGACTCCATTTTATTTCCCCTTTTTCTTCTTCTTGTCCTTTTTTCCTCCTGTTCCTCCGGCAGGTGGAGCCTCTGGCGTCGTCCCTTCCTCACCCTCCTCCTTTTTCTTTCCACCTCCACCCGAACTCTTCCGATCATTGGCGGATTTCTTGGGATCAGTGGCGGATTTCTTAGAATCATTGGTGGAATTCTTGGGTTCATTGGTGGAATTCTTGGGAGGGTTACTCGTTTGACTGGTGGTCTTGGGTAGTTCCCCTTCTTGACCTCCCTTGGTTTCACTTGGTCGGAGCCCTTCTTCCCTGACACTACCTGCTCCGGGGAGTGTGGGGAATCGTGGACCATGCCGAAGGAAGGGACCTCCCTTGAGTCTCCGGACGACCGTCCCCAGGTTCGTGACCCTTTTCTTCTGGACCCACCTCTTCTTTAGTTTCCCACCCATTTCATTAAACTCCTCCACTTCCTTCTCAGTCAGGATCTCCATGATTGCTCTCTCAAAGTCATCTGACTCTTCATCCTGGTCGTCACTACCTTCTTGAAATTCCGCTAGGCGGACGTGGGTTCGGAGGTAGTCGGCCAATCTCATCCCTCGAGGGGATGCTCCAGGGAGGGTGGACACTCCAAAGAAAATCCAAGTGAGGGCGTTACCCAGTTTATCATCCGCTGAAATGAAAAATTAAAATCCGGGGTAAGTTGAGATATTGGAGCGGGAGAATTTGAATTTGATTGTTACGGAGTGTGGGATCAGCCACGAGGAAAGCTGCGAATACTTGGAGCATGGTCACATCCGTTTCCCCAGCAGGGTCATTTTCACGCTCAGCTGAGCTGAGGGAAACCCCAAGGTCACCAAGTACTACCGCCAGGACTTCGTAAACGTACTTGAGTCGATCCTCCTCAAACTGCTTAGCAAATTCCTCAACAAAGTTCCCCACCAACCCTTCATCCGTCATGGCGAAAAATGGAATGTACTTGATGTTGGAAAACTCAGCGTGGATCCCCGTTTGTTTTGAAAGAGCCGCCATGAGACGCGTGATCTGTTCCTCTGTCTTCTCCCCAAATGCCTCCCGGAGAACCCTTCCAAAGTCTCCAAATTGAATGGAGCCCACGGTCTGTCCAGTCTCCTCCGACTTGACCATGATCGCATTCCGAAGTTTCATGATTTGATTCCTGTAGAGATGGTAAACCCCCTCGTCCCTCCTCCCTTCGAAAATGTCCAGGAATTGACCCAATTTGGGCTCAACCAACCCCAACTTTCGACATGTCTCCAGAATGTTGTAAATCCACTCCATGCGCATGTTCGGAAGCGGAAAGCGAGTTCCAAAGTATTCAGACACAAAGTCCAGGAAGGAGCCAATGAGGGGTTTCTCGTCAGGGATGTCACTCATGGCACTTGACCCGTAACCCCCAGTCGCTTCTTCTTCCTTGGCTTCATTGTACCTTCGGAGGAGGTCCAGTTTCTCTGTCCGTGCTTGCCAAATGTCTTGGAAGACAATGAGGGCATCACGTCGGGAAAAAGTGCGACGTCGGACATGGGCATCGTAGCGGAGGATTGGAAGGACAGATTCCCCGGTGCCCAGAGGTGCAATGAATTCTGGTGGTCCCAAGAGTTTCTTCCCAGTCAATTCCTGGATGAGGGTTGGGAGGATCTGCGCAGTTGATCTCCCTTCGATCATGGACTTCCATTTTGGGATCCCACCCTCAATGTGCTCCCCCAATTTCTCCCAACTTGGTCTCGGGGTGGCTCGTTTCCGTAGGTCGCCCACAAGTTCCGCCAGGGTGTTACGTTCCCCCGTCAACTTCTCAATCTCATCCCTCAGTCCTTCCGTTTTTGAATTTACTGCCTCATAAGTTTCAATCATTTTGGCATGCTCAGCCTGGAGGGAAGCCATGACCAGTTTCAACTCTTCAAACTCATGACGAGGGATCACGTCTGCGTAGTCTGCCTCCAAAATTGTCAACCTAAAGGTACAAAAATCGTATCATCGGTTCAAAATTTGTAAACTCCCGCCGAAATGAACCATACCGATGATGTGCGTCTGATAGATTTGATCGTGTAATTTCCAGAGCCCTTCGGAGTAGGATTGGATCCTCGGTAGTGATGACGTCCATTTCATGTTCTTCCTCCTCCTCGCCCAATTGGATTGTGGCGGTGTTGTCGATGGATCGTGAAGTTATGCCCAGTTTCCTCCGAAGTTCATTGATTTCCACAATCAACAACTTCCGTTGATCCTCGGAATCTTGACGAAGGTCATGCTCCTCACTCAGCGATGTTTCAAGTCTAGAATAAAGTACAAAATTAAGGAAAGGACTCTTTACCCTCCTTGACTTTACGTATTCATTGGATTTACTTGTTGAGAATGTCAGTCATGGTGCGCATGGCCATGTCCTGTTTGTCAACATGGCGCATGAGCAGGAAACATTGCTTCTCCATTTCCCCCAATTGCTTGAATCCTTCGAATCTCACACTTTCCATCCTCTGGTCAAGGCTCAGTTCCAAGTGGTGAATGTTCTTCTTTACCCGTGTGCACTCCCCCACTTGTTTCTCACGAAACGTCAACATTCCATCGTAGTTTCGTTTAATGTCCTTCAGGATTGGACGCAGAGCCTCAAAGTGGAGAATCAGAGCAGAGAAGGCACGGCGGTAAATTTTGAGTCTGGCCACCATCTTCTCTTCGGCCTCATCCGAAAGGTCAGGGATCGTGTAGGTCTCGTAGGCCCCTTCGATTCCATTCGGACCAAGTCTCGGCCCTCGGATTTCATCGTTGATCCAATCCATCTCGAAATGGGGTGTTGGACATCCTGCTCTCACAATCTCCAGTCGCACTTGCTCTTCCAGTCGCTTTACAAAGTTTGACTGGGTCACCATTGCGGCTGGTCTCGACTACAGACGGAATTAAATGAGGACCCTTCACATTTGACCCTTTGACCCTTTGTAACTGGAAAACTAATTAGAATTGGGTCTTACAAGGACTTGAGCCATGGCTGGATTTCCAGAAGGTGTTGGTTCTGGAGGGCCAAAGACATCCTCCTCTTCCTCCTCAAATTCATCCATGAATCCATGGGTGGTGGACTCCTCAACATCACACAAGTGGCGGGGTGATGGGATGTTTGCAAAGAGACCCTTGGCGTCTGCCCTTTGACCTTCCTGGAATGCCTGGAGGAAAATGTACTTGGGAGACTTCCCTTTGGTCCCATACTTTTGTGTCAACTCCTTCATGAGGTTGGATGCAAGGACTTCTTCACGCACGAGGTCAAAACGAGGGTCATCAGAGTTTGTGAGGAAGTTGACCAAGGGCTCATCTGCCTTTTGACTTCCCCCGCGAGAATCCATCCTGGGTGGACGTCAATTTGGAATCTAAATTTGGGTTTAAAAAATTGATCAAAATTAGGAACGAATCGTCAAAAAAAAATGTTGCAAAAGCGCGCGGAAATTTAAAGACACAGGGGCAGGGCAGGGGCTTTTCAAAAATGGAAGGGAAAAAGTTTTTGGAGAGAAAACAAAACTTTCGTTGCCAAGAATTCATTTAACGAAGCATTTTCCCAAAAATCAACGTTTTGGAATCAAAATTCTTATTAGCATTTCATAAGTTATGAGTAAAAGTATGTTCTGACGAGTGCGATGGCGGTAGCGATGATTCCAGCAATTCCGATTGTGATGAAAATGGCACCGAAGAATACCCAGTAGACGTCTCGTGACCCTTGGCGGTCTTGGCGGTCGTATTCCTTTAGGTATTCCCCCATTTCCAGGGCATCCATATTACCATTGTAATAATCCTGGATGGGTCGACCTCTCTCCAGGAAATGTTCCCCACCCTCTTCTGGACTGCATGAGGATGAGCCAACCGTCACCCAACTCCCACTGCTGGATTCCTCAGTCGACACATGCGCAGCCTCCTCCCTTGTTCGTTTCTTGCTTCCCCTCCTATGTGTCTTCTTTGTCTCTGGTGTTGGATTCTCATTCAAATCCGCCACTTCTACTCCCATCGTGTAGATTTGACATGCGGGATGCTTGGGGTTCACCTTAGACCCTTCCCCCACACCCACAAAACTTTGGTCACTGGGGCAAAGTGAGAATGGGGGAGAACCCACTGGGTGGTTGAGTGGGGTAACCTCCCCAAGGCTCAACTCTGATGATAAACTGCTGCTACTCTCCTTGACCCCTAAGTTTGGATTCGGGCCAACTCGTTTTAACCCCCAAATGGACGAACTGCAAAGAGGGAGGTCGGGTGGAGCTTCCTTGTTAAAATTCTCGTCACATCTTGATCTTGACTTTCTCCCCTTCTTGACTCTTGGGATCTCCTCCGGTTGTCGACCTCTGTCCAGAATGTCGTGAGAGTGGTAGGTTTGCTTGAACCGTGTGACTGAAGTGGAGGAAAAGGTAAAAGTCACGAGAGACCTTTGCTGGATGGGCCTGTCAAGTGGAGGGGTGTCACCGCGTTTGTCATCAAGTGAATTGGCCCAGTTGATAAGTTGGGTCATGGCACGCGTGAGTCTGAAGGTGGCAATCTTTATGTCCATTCGGAGGAGGTGTTCAGGGGCCCACTCCGTCTCTTCAACTGTAAACAAAGAAGTTAAAATCTGATTCAGGTCAAGGTTCAATTTATGACATCAATGTTCTCACCTTGTCTCATCCCTGGATTTTGGGAATTGAATTCATCGTATGCACCAATGAGGAGCTTCATCCTCGCCCCTTCTCTGAAATCCTCCATTTCATGAGGTGACCACGTGACCCAAGATGTCGCCGTCACTTGTTCTTGGACTCTGAGTACACTCGTGTCCAATTTATACACGAGTTTCCCCTTGAGGTCATCTGAGAGGGAGACCCAGAGGGAGTAAGCGTCCGCACAGCACGCATCTAACAACGAATTCAATCAAACATGGCATTCGGGATCCAAATGTCAAAGATCTAATGGCTTACATTTCGTGATTGTTCTTAAGGCCGCCGCTTGAAACTCCACGGGGTCAAAGTCCAGACAGACATTGATGGGACGAAGGCTTCCGGTAGAGTCGGAGGTAGAAGGGGTTGACACAACTTCTTGATCCATTGCAATTTCAAGGGACAGAATGAAGTTGTTGGTTAATGGTAGAATGACGTCTGGCCCCAACGATAATAATTATTTTGACCTAACAAAATCACTCATCTGTCGTCCAGGACACTTTCCAGGACTTTAAAAAAGATTCGGACTTCTGAAATTGGAGAAACTTTTTATGAACCAATCTAAGGGTAAAAATTAAATTAGGAAACAGTAAGATAGGAATGAGATGAATGAGAACAGAACATAGGTCCACAGAGGTCAAGTTGCATTGACCCCAGAATGTGTTAGTGGTAGAATAATTGGGATAAAAGTAGTGATGTGATGTTTGACGTGGTTTGATGTTTTTAGCGTTTGTTTTCGCCTTACTGCCCAGTTGTTTGTGGAGGTACCCTGCTGGCCACTATCACTTGCAGCTGCAATTCAAAAGAGCACAAAAATATCCAATTAGTCAAAGGTTAACTATTGTTTAAGAATCTCCCACTTTTTCTAGAGCATAATTCATCTGATCTGCCAATTCCTTGGTACATCCATGTTCCTGGAGAAAGGAGAATCGATAAGTCTTCATCGGACGGTTGGAGTCGAGGGTGGTGATGGCTCCAATGAGGGGACAGAGGATGATCTTGGAATGATCTCGGAAATTGTTGATTTGAAGCGTCCCATTGGCAAGGACCATCACCACGGCACGCGATGTCCGGAACCATGTCCACAGACTTGGAAGACGGGCCATGGAGTAATCCGGTTTCTGGGAATTACCACCAGCCTATAAAATTCAATCCCAACCATGAATTAATTAGTTCCTAAAGCAATTATCAATTTAATGTTTAGCTTTGACCTTGAGCAAGTTCTGGGACATGTACTGTTGGAAATAGTCCAGGAGTTTGACCTTCTTTTGCAGCTCGGCCGGAGTACGTTCTCGAATGAAAAAGTCTTCGCCTCCTCCCCTGCCAATGTACTGGAGGTTGGATGAGTCGGGGAGCATGATCATCTTGGTTGTGTCATTGAAAGAAACCCCAATGGAGTCATCAGATAGTTGATACCCAAATCCATACTTGTCAGAATAGTCGACCCACTTGGCAATCCAGAGGAGTGGGGCAGCAGTTGGGTCCTCCGTCTCACCTGGTAGCACATCCTCACAATTAAATTAATTAAGTACAAAGGAAGATATCCTTGCCAGTGACCTTACTGTTGAATTTGACATTCTTGGCAAGTGGATTCGTGGCCATGAGGTCTTTCAACTGCTGGTACAAACTCTGCATGTACTGCCCAGTACTGTGCTTGAACGGAGCAACAAAGTCACCACCTCCTCGTTTGACAGAAGTTTCTGCCTGGACACGTGGAATTGGGGAGTTGGTTTGTTGATTCTGCTCACCAAGCGGAGAACGAACTTTTGCAGGAAGCGAAGAAGGGACGGCGAAAGGGACCTTCACTTCTTCCCGTTTTTGGTCAAAACGAGGTGGCATCGTCAAGATAGAACTTGGCAGACTGCGCGGGATGAACCCTGGACAAATGGAATTCCATTATAGGTGCCGGGATACGAATGAACTTTATACTTGTCATAATTTCCTGTTTACCTTGACTGAGGAATTCGTGATTGAGAACTTGTTTGGCAGTGGGTCGAAGTGCAGGGTCAACCTGGAGCATTTTCCCAATTAGGTTCCTAACTGCGGGTGAAACCTTCCCAACCGGTATTACATAATCTCCCTTTCGAATTCGAGTGTAAGTGTCCTTGAGAGTATTTGTCTCAAATGGGGGTTTACCAAGCAAGAGTGTATACCTTCAATTAAAATTTACAAATGTATTCAGTCAATTAAAATAAATCAAGTAAGGAGGGACTTACAAAATGCATCCACTGGACCAAATGTCCACTTCAAAGGAGTGACCTTTCTTCACCAACACTTCTGGAGCAATGTAGTTGGGAGTCCCACACAAGGTGCTTACAAATAATTAAATTCCATAATTAAAATTAAACCAGGGGTAAGGTGTTGGGAGGAAGGTTAAAGTTCTCACAATCGCTTCGTCGTGTATTGTTCACAAATGGTGGCCAATCCAAAGTCTCCAATCTTGAGATTCATTTGCTCATTGATGAAAATGTTTCCCAGTTTCAAATCACGATGGATCACTTTCTTCTCATGCAAATAGGAAAGGGCCATCAGGATTTGGTAAAGCAAATACCGAGCTTCTGGCTCCGTGACAGTACGACGTCGCTTTTGCAATTCCATCAAACTCTGCGAAAAGAATGAAAATGAGGATGAAAATTACTTAAATCTAAGGATTGTTCACTACCTTTTTTGTGCACAGTTCCAAAATGATGTAGACGTTCATGGCATCTTCAAAGAAAGTGTAGAACTTGACAATGAACTCGTGACTCACATCCCGATGGATACTTATCTCCTAATAACAATGGAATAACAAAGAAATTATAGAATTGGAATTAGAAACCAAGTCAATCTGTACACATAATAGGCTAACCTGAGCCATTTTTTCACGTTGATGTTGTTTGACAAGGAGAGTCTTACTGACCACTTTGCAAGCGTAGATTTCGTTAGTGACTCCATCACGTACTTCGTAACACCTAGCGAATCCTCCCTGAAAATATTACAACATCACTTGTTATGGAATTGTCATGATTATGAATTATGGCGGAAGCACTGAAGACACTTACTTTTCCTAGGAATTTCCCTCGGTAGTAAGTTTTGTTTGATACGGCATCGATAATTTTTTCGGGAACTTCAGGCAGAGGTTCCTCGGTCTTCGGGTCCTTTACGTGGGTACTTGCCACAGTACCCGGCGGATTGACTATCGGTTTCATTTGTAACATGGTCTCATCAGTTTCCTTCTTATAGTCGATAATCTGAAAACAAAATAAAATCAAAAGACTGAATGAGATGAGAATGACTTTAAATGACATTTGTACATTGACTTGACTTACCCGAGGAGGGACAAAGACGATTACCAATGAAGGAAGTAGAACTGAGGTGAAGTAAGGTAAGGCACTTATTTGGCTTGACACTGGAGACTGGACAATCAATCAGTCCGAACTCCGAAGGCATGTAATGTGATTTATAGCTTTTAATCCTGTTGCTCTTCGGTTTTGGCGGTTGTTGGCTTTTGTGTAAAAAGGAGACCAGGGTTGACAGTCGCAGCTAATCAAACTTACGTGTGACAGTGTCGCAAATCTCAAAAAAATCTCAATACTGGGGATCAAAACAAGAATGAGGTGTCATGCATCCCCCACTTAGTCGCAACTCCTCAATCGCCTTAGATTAGGTTAATTTTTGGTTAGGTTAGGTTGATTTAAGTTAAAAGGGGTGCTGAATTTTCTTTTTAACCTAACAAAACTTAAATTAACCTAATCTAAGACGATTGAGGAGTTGCGACTAAGTGGGGTGATGCGACTTGGGTGGATACATGACACCTCATAAAACAAGACTATGCACACATTTAGACAAACTTAACTCTCTCGTAACTGCTGAAGACAAACTGCTGAATTAATTGCTGGTTCTTCCCAGCATTTCCCAGTAGGGGCATTGTCTTTACTAATAGTACTAAATAATGAGTGGGTTTAATTGAAGCTTATGCTAAATATTTTATTGTGATCAACTCCTCAATTTTTAACTCACTGGTAACCTTTTCAAATTGGGCTAATCTTCACAGCAAGCGGCGTCTGTTATGAGGGAAGAAAAACGTACTACCTAAGCGGGTCGCCATTTGCGGGCGAACGGTTAGGTTAGGTTAGGTCGATATACGAGCCTCTCTATACGATACTGCTGCTTTTGTCATCAGAAGGGGTATTACGAAATTCAGCCGTTTGTGTACAATAACATTTTGAATGAGGGAGTATTTTGCTTTTTTTTTCAAACATGTGTGCGATGGTGTCAGGATTAAGTGCGTTGAAGGCAGACTGGTTAGGAGTGGGACACACAATTCAAATCTCCCACCACTAAGCCCGCGCTGGACTTTTTTTGTGAGATATTATTGTGAGACTTGAACTACGATGTTCGATCAAAATCAAAAATCGACAGAATTTTACCCTAAAAAAAGTACCCGAAATGCTGACGAAAATTCGGGAATCGTGAAAGGGTTTGAAACCCTTTCGAGTTTTTTCAGAAAATGACCATTTTCTAGGGTTGCCATTTTATGGTGGAATAAAATACTACTAATCAAAAGATTTATTTGCCGCATGTGAAGTTTTGCTCCTTCCCCTCGAGAAATGCAAAAGAATGTGAAATTTTGTTTTTCAGACCCTGGATTCTACTGAAGATGTGTCAAAAAGTTAAAATATGAAAATGGATTTACCATTACGATTTGGTATTTCTTGTGTAGCAAGGTAAGATGCGATGAAAATAAAAGAAGGGTCGAGAAAAGTTAATTACTCGAGTTGAAAGCTTGAGTTCTACACGACTAACTAAAACTAATTGGGTTAATTACAATTAAGATTGTTTGAAATAATGTTCCAAGTGTTTTCTTAGTACATCTTTGGCTGGAATCAAAATCTGCTCTACTCCTTTAAAATTTCTTTTTAGTTTCTCCGTCAGGGTGGCAAAGTTGAGAGTATTGAGTTTAGCCGCCAGTGGGTGGAATCCGAGATACCTCGGCACATGAGCGTCCGTCCCTTCTACCTTGATATCTTCATACAAAAACAACATGGACGATAGGTCATTGACTCCTGCCCCAATATCTTCAAACACTGCATCTCTCCATGTCCCAAAGGGCACAAATTTCCCTTCAATCCCAAATTCCGCCACGACCGCCTGGATGACCTGCTCTGTGGCCTCGTCCTCACTAGTCAGATTGTAAACGCCCCTTTCTGCCGCGTCATCCAGGAATAGTTGGACTGAAATCTTCACAGCGACATCCACTGGCATCATGGGAAGTCCATTGTGACCCATCTGAGGAAACATTTTGACCCTCATGCAGGCAAGGAGGAGACTCCATGCGTGGTTGTTCTCCACTGGCAGTATCCCACTCCCACTGTCTCCAAAGATGGACGGGTAGCGGAGGACGGTGACCGGAATACCACGACGCTCCGCTTCCTTCAACAGTTTTTCCCCTATGAGTTTAGATAGGGAGTACCCATTGGTTATTCCAGTTCCGAAATTATCCTGCCCAGGGTATTCCTCCATCAGAACCCCACTGGGGTCAACCTCATTCACAGCCAGCAGCGAAGATGCGTGCAAAATTGGCTTCGTCTTCAATTTGCCTGCAAACTCAATCACATTTTTCAAACTGAGGACATTTTGGACTCGGAGACTCCTTGGGTTGTCAGTCTGATGGTAATTGTCGAGATGATTTGATTTGATGGCACAGTGGATAATGGCATCCATTTCTGTCGCCAGTCGGGAGTATTCAGATTCCTCGAGCCCAAGACGATCCGTCGCCACGTCACCGACCACCACATCAACCTCATCCAAATCCACTTGTAGTCCATACTTTTTCAACGTCTTGCGCAAGCGCTCCTTTCCAACAACCTTGTTTTCCGCTCGTACCAAACAGGTCACGTGCTTCCCTCTGGCGATTAACTCTGGTAGGAAATGGAGGCCGAGGTGCCCTGTCGCCCCAGTTAGAAAGATTCGCTGGAACTCGGATGCTTTCAAGGGTCCAATGGGGCCTGGAATTATATCAGGCCCAAGCCGCGAGTCCTGGAGAAGGAGATCATGGTCACAAATTTCAGGGTCATTGGACCCTTCTGAGGTCATGAGATTTGCCATGTGAGCAGACAGGCTCCTAAGGGTTCGATTCTCTTGAAGGGCACTCACAGTCAAGGTCTTGTCACCCATGACCCCTTGTAGTCGATTCCGCATTTCCATCGCCATCAACGAATCCACTCCCAATTCTGTAAAATTCTGATCAGGATCAATCCGTTCAGTTTGGGGTAACTTGAGAGTCTGTTTCAGAATCGCTTCGAGGTAAGATTCAATTTTACTCCGACGTTCCGCAGGAGGTGAATTTTTTATTTGGTCCATCAACTGCGCAAACTCTTGTGAACTCTGCCCACTTGACCCATCGGCGTCACTCGTCTTGATTTCTGAGAGATACTTCCCTTGTCCAATGAATTGTTTGACCACATTCCAGTCACTGACGTCCAGGACACTCATTTGAGCCAGGCCATGTCGCAGGATGTAGTCAAGAGAGGCCACGCCTTGCTTCGGTGTAAATGCCCTTAGGCCTAGCGCCCCTTCTTGACCCAATTTTATGTGCGCTGCTGCTCCAACGTCACTCCAGGCACCTGTAGAGTTAAAAATGTGATAAATGTGGAATGGAGGGACTAACTATGTACTTACCCCAGTTGACGCTCGTGGCTGGAAGGCCAAGTGACCTCCGATGATGGGCCAGTGAGTCCAGGTACCGATTCCCAGCGCAGTGATTACTTTGCGCTGGTAACCCCACGATGGCAGCAACGGATGAAAACAGAATAAAATAGTCAAGGTCATCACTCTGGGTCAAAGTGTGGAGGTGCCAGGCTCCAAACGCTTTGGGTCCCAGCGTACTCTTGTATTTTTCCCAACTCTGATTTGGCACAATTCCATCAGAAATGACGCCAGCGGCATGGATGACCCCGCGCAGAGGTGGGAATGAGTTCCGAATTTCGTCCACCAATCGCTGACACTCTGCAAAGTCACTCACATCCACCTGCCTCGTCACAATTTCACTTCCTTCCAAATTCCAAGCGTCAATGAGTGTCTGGGCCTGGACTGTTGGTGGACTCCTATTGGCCAGCACAATGTGGACAGCTCCAGAAGTGGTCATCCATTTGGCAACTTCCATTCCGAGGCCTCCAAGTCCCCCAGTGATGAGGTAGGTACTGTCAGGGTCAAATAGTTGGTGGGTCAAACTCAACTTTCCATCACCCCCGTCCACTTTGACCTTTGGCATCTTGATGACGACCTTCCCAATGTGCTTGGCCTCTTGGAAAAAGTAGAATGCTTGTCGTGTCAGTTCCAGAGGGAACTGGGTGTGGGGTAAACTCTTGAATGTTCCACTCTCAAAAAGTGTCTCCATGCTCTTCATCATGCTGGACATTTCCCGCGCATTTGTGAGTCCCATCCCACTGAGGTCAATTATGAAATAGTGGACATCCGGTCGGAGGTCACGGACTTCCTCCGGTTCCCAAATATTCAACTTCCCAATCTCCAGGAAATGTGCTCCCTCTGCACATGTTGCCAAGGAAGTCTCCTTGAATCCTGGACCTGTAAGAGAGTTCAAAACGATGGAGACTCCAGCACCACCGCTGTCTCGCATGATGGCCTCTCCGAAATCAGTGTTCCTGGAATGGTAGACCCGAGTTATTCCGAGTGCCCTCAGGTACGCCCTCTTCCGTCGACTTCCCGCCGTCGCATAAATTTCTGCTCCAACGTTCTTAGCGATTTGAATAGCAGCGAGTCCAACTCCGCCCGAGGCGACGTGGATGAGGACACGATCATGCGCAGAGATGTTGGCGAGTTGGACCAAGGAGTAGTAGGCAGTTAGGAATGCACAAGGGACTGTGGCAGCGCCAGTGAAGGTCATTCCCTTTGGTTTCCTCATCATGGTGTATTCTGGTACGCTGATGTGACTGCATAGTCCTCCGTAGAGTGTAAATCCAAAGACATGGTCACCCACCTGGAGTTCTTTTACATTCGGTCCGGTGGAAGTGACGATTCCAGCCACGTCCATGCCAACCTCCTGAGGTCCTTCTGGTAATTTGAATCCATCTGGACGGAGGACCATAAACAGGTCACGGAAATTTAACCCGGTCGCCTGAACTGCGACCTCAACGTATTCCCCTTCCACTCCGCATTTCCCCACGGGACCAATCTGAATGTCTGAGAATGTCTTGGTAGGGGGGTTGACAAAGGCGAATCTTGCAGATTGGGGCAAGATGAGACTATTCTTGGATTTCTCAAATGGCGCCAACCTTCCCACGTGTCTTTTCCCATCACGCATCACCTGGAACATTTCCCCCTCCTTCCTCATTGTCCAGAGTGAAGTCCAGAGGTCAGCCCCTTCCGGTTCCGGTTCCTCCAGGGGGTTGAGGTCAATCAATGTAGTAGGGAATTCAGGGTTTTCATTGCAAAAGGACTTGAGGAGACCCCAAATTGTTGCTCCGTTCGGTAAACCTTGCCCTGAGTCCCCCAGGTAGTGAAGTCCACGAGTCACGGCGCAGAAGCGAGGCTTTGACTTCATCCCCCCACCGTGGGCCACAAGGGCTTGACACAAATGAAGGAGACTTTTGATGATGCGTTCCTGGACTGAAGCGATTTCCTCATCCCCGCTCTCATTGGTCCAAAAATACAAAATCCCTTCAAGTTTGGTTTTGTTGGCCACCAGGGTGGCAAAGAGATCCGTAAAGTATCCAGGAGCGAAGATAACGTCTCCTACCAGTTGAATTCTTCGCACGCTCCTTCCGTGTGACTCCAACTTCTGCATCAGGCAAGAACTCAATTCTGATTGGTCATCGAGAACAAGCCAAGTCTCTTCCGAGGCGACAACCCGACGGGTCACGTGTGTCATCTTGGTGGCAGCGATGCAACCTGCGGTTCCGTCAAAGAAACGAATGGAATCCATTGCCTCGTACCCTGCAAGGGCCAGGCGTTCTGTCCAACCCGTCACGTTTACCATCGGACTTAGCTTGCGATCGTCCTCAAATCTCCACCATCCGTCCAGGAGTCCAAATGAAAGTGAAATCAAGGGAATGTCCTCAAATTGCTCGCTGATGAGGAGAGTCCCGCAAGGTCGCAAGAGGTCATTCAGATGGGTCAGCGTTTGGTTGAGGTTCCTCGTGGCATGGACCACTTGCAATCCAAGGATGAAATCATACTTTTCTGGTGGGAAATCTTGAGAGAGTGGATCCTCCTCAATGTTTAGAACTTCAAAGGTCATGTTTGACCTTGACCCAAACCGCTTACTCGCATCAGAGACAAAAAGCGGAGAAATGTCAGTGAAAGTGTAACTGAAAGGGATTCCTAAGGAGGTCAATTTATCCACAAGGACTGCCGTCGTGACACCTGACCCGCCACCAACTTCCAGAATTCGCACAATTTCCTTCCTGGAAGTGAATTGGATTTTGGTGAGAATGTCCAGGAGGTACGAGACCACGACGTCACTACTCAGTCGGTACATTTGGGCTGGAAAACACACCGGAATGGTCAAATTTCGTATTTTGTTGAAAATTTTAAATTTTACCTTCGGCATAGTACCGATGAGCCCCGAATGCTTCCGGATCTTCTGGAAAGTGGAGTGTGAGGGGACTCATTTTCCCTTCCAGGACTTCACCCATGTGCTCCGTCATTCGCTTTCCATAACCCAAAACTGCGTAGTCATCCCCGCAAAGGACCGTCGCTTCTTCTATGAATCGCTGAATCTTGTCGGTGGATTCCTGGAGTGATGGGAGTGACTTCACCATGACCCATGAACCTTCCCTTTCCTCCACGTACCCTTCCTTGGCCAGTTTCAGAATGCAGGATTCCATGAACTTTGTCCTTTGCATTGCCCCTGGAAGATACGCCCGGAGTTTGTCCAGATTAATTACCTGACCTGAATGGAGGTCCCAATTGGCCTGGACAATTGCCCGGAGGAGCGACTGCGTAGAAGCCTCGTTTAACTTCAAAACTCCCTGCCAACACCCCTTCTCGTACGCACGGACAGACTGGAGGGTTTCTGCCAGATAATTTCCCTCCCTTGACATCTCCCCTCCTGAGGTCACTCCTGAGGTCACGGCAGGGGTCAAACAAATTCGCTTTTCATTCAAACTCTCCGCAGGTCTCCATATTTCGTGCCAAAAATCAGGGAGATCAGACTGCTCTGCTCGGAGGACCCTCAGGAATGAGTCCACGGAAGTCTGGAACAGTTCCAGACCTTCCATGACGGCCAGGATTTGACCGTTAGAGTTGAAAAGTCTCACAGTGCCCCCTTCCTCCCCACCCCTCCAGGAAGTATGGGCGTAGACTTGGGGTGTGACTTCATTGGAGAACCACATGAACTTCCTGATTCCAATTGGGAGTTGGAGTGCGATGGCTGAGTCTCCTTGACTTTTTGACCCCTTGAGGGCTCCTCTGAAAGCATACGATTGGATCATTGCGTCCAATACGATCGGATGGCAGACATAATCTTCACTTTGGGGTGGTAAGGGGATAAGGGTCAGCAATTCATCGCTGTCTCCATTCCGCCCACTCCAGGCTCCCTTGATGCTTTGGAATTTGGGCCCAAATTGGATTCCAATTCCAGAGATGGCGGCGTACGCCTGCGCCAAGGCCGCCTCGTCGCTCACCTCCAATCGACCCTTGGCCAACTCCAGGTCAAACTCTCCTTCCTGATTGGTTGGCAGCGTCACCGTGGGACTTAAACTCCCCCGCGCATGTCTCTTCCATTTTTCAGATCCGAGTTGCCTGTAGATTCCAATGGAGTAGGTCACTGCGTCAGTGGAATCCGACGGCGTCACTATGGTTTGCATCCGTGGTGGAGGGTCGCATTCCAGCGGAGCTTCGACGTTGAGATTTTCCACCACGAGAGGGAGTTTGAGTCCACTTCCATTGAGGACTTCCCGTCCAGCTGCCAAGATACTTTCCAAGTAGGCCGCTGCTGGGAGAATTACCTAAGAGTTAAACAAAGGTCAAATGAGGTCAGAACCAAAAATGTGGCAAGTTGACTTACCTTGTTTGCCACCTTATGGTCAGTGACGTAGTCGAGAGGAGGGGTGGCCGCATTGATACGATTGTAGAAAATGGACTGGGAGACTGGTGCTGGAAGTTTATGTCCAAGAAGGGGATGGACGGTGGGGCCCTTAGAGGTCAACCCACCCTCTTCCTCCTTGTCTTGCTCACTAGTAGGGTACCAATACTTGGTCCGTTGGAATGGATACTTTGGAAGGTCCCTTACAATTAGTTTCCTCTTCTGCCCAAACCATTCGCCCCAGTTGATTTCGACGCCTGCGCCGTAAAGTTTCCCAAGTGCACTTAAAAATGAGGTCTCGTCATCCTCTGTTTTGCGCAGGGAGGGGCAGAAGGTGGCCTCGGATGACCCCGTCCCAAGATTCCCCATTGCAAGGCCAAGGAGGATCGGCTGTGCCCCAATTTCCACAAAACAACGAACTCCGCTCTCCCACACTCGCTTGATGGCAAGGTCAAAGTTGACCGTGTGGCGGAGATGGCGCTGCCAGTAGGCAGGACTGAAATCCTCTCCTGTCATTGGTTCTCCCAGGGTCCCCGACATGTACGTGGCCTTCAAGGTTCCTTCCAAACTGATACTGGAGGCAAAGGCACCAAATTCTTCCAGGATTTCCTCCATGGCACGAGAATGGAAGGCGTGAGAGGCAGGGATTGGTTGACTCTTGATCCCCAACAGGGTGCAGAATTCCTGGAATCTCTGAATGACGTCAATGGTTCCAGAGACGACGACTTCTTCATTTGAATTGACGGCAGCGACGTCTATCCAGCACTCCTTGGACTTTTCTTTTATTTGGAACTTCTCGATTGCGACTTCAGCATCGGCGCGGGAAGTTCGAAGCGCCAGCATCCCACCTGCTGAGATTTTTTCCACCAAACGACTCCTTTCGGCAACCAAAGCGAAAGCGTCTGGGAGTGAGAGGATCCCTGCAGCCACCGCTGCGCTGAATTCACCCACGCTGTGACCAAGGACAAGTTCTGGGTGGATCCCAAATGAATCCCAGAGCTGGAGGAGGGAGTACTGGAGACAGAAAATGGCGGGTTGGCAGTAGATGGTCTTGGTCAAGAGGTCCCCTTGGCCCCAAATGACGTCTAGGAGGGACTGACCCAACTTCTTCTCAAAGAGAACGTCACACTCGTCCAAGGCACGACGAAAGGTTGGAAAGTGGTCATAAAGGGATTTCCCCATCCCAAGGTACTGGGACCCTTGACCTGTAAAGAGAAATGCGACCCTTGGCTTTGTCCCTTTCTGGATTGGGGCGTAGGCCCTTTTCTCCAGTTTCCCAAGAAAGTCAGCTGTGTTTTTTGCAATGAGGGAGGTGCGATAGGGGAGATGAGCTCGGCAGGCGTTGGTCCCAAATGCAATTTCCTCCAGGGGAAGGTCAGGGCTGGCACGAAGGAATTCCAGGTACTTAGCAATCAGAGCCTCCAGTCCTTGCTCTGATTTTGCGGAAATCCCAATGACATGCGACCTCTCTTGCGTCACTGGAGAAAAGTGACGAGGGTCTTCTCTGATTGGTTGTTGGACCACCACGTGGACATTGGTCCCACTCATGCTGAATGAACTGACGGAAGCCATCTTGTCCTCCTCTGTCCACTCTGTGAGGCTCAT
The DNA here is from genome assembly GCA_034694825.1 of Anurida granaria. NCBI lineage: Eukaryota > Metazoa > Arthropoda > Collembola > Poduromorpha > Neanuridae > Anurida > Anurida granaria. The sequence goes on from JAQIWD010000274.1 coordinate 18,154, forward strand.
TGGGATCCTGGCTGGAATTGACTCGAGATTGACCCGAGGGTTGAGAGTCTTGAGATGAAGGTGAGGTGGAATTTGACATTTCCTCATCATGAGGATGACCTTGGTGAGACCAGCGATTCCAGCGCATGACTCTGCATGACCAATGTTGGATTTCACTGAACTCAACCAGAGTGGTTTAGTTCGTCCCTCCGAGTAAACTTTCCCAATTGCATAAACTTCAGTTGGATCTGCAAAAGAATGCGCAAATTTTGAATTTATTGTATAATGTTTGGTGCTCATTTTGGCGACATTTCCTTACCTCCGACAGCAGTTCCCGTTCCATGCGCCTCAACGTACGAAACGTTGCAGGGTTGGACCTGCGCATTATTTAACGCTTCCTTGATGACAAGTTCCTGCGCACGCGCATTCGGCGTTCCAAAACTGGTTCCGGCGCCATCATTGTTAAGAGCAGAGCCGCGAATGAGGGCGTGGATGTAATCTCCGTCACGTTTTGCGTCTGCGTATCGTTTCAACACCAAGACCCCACAACCCTCGGCACGCACAAATCCATCAGCACCTGAGCAGAAAGAGAAAATTAAAGGTCAAAGTACATTGACTTCATCACGACTGGACTTACTTTCATCAAACGTTTTGCAGCGTTGGTCCTTGGACAGAACCACGGTCTCATTATCCCCTGACAAGGGGTTCGTGGCGTTGAGAACGAGGTTGACGCCGGAGGCGATGGCCAGAGACGTCTCCCCACGGCGCAGACTCTCACAACCCAGGTGAAGGGCCGCAAGGGAAGAAGAGCATCCACTGGAGGACAAGAAATTCCAGTTAGGTCCCAAAGTGGACAGGACAAGAGTGTATGGTGGTTACCTTTCGAGTGCAAGATTTGGTCCATTGAGTCCGAGAAAGTAGGAGATGCGGGATGCCGTGGCGCTGAAAGCGTTTCCCAAGTACCTGTGATGATAGTCATTGGCTGACATCCCTTGTCCAGGGATCATGTGGTCATAGTCCTGTTGCCAAATCCCCATGAACACCCCCGTGTCAGAGTCCTTAAGACTCATGGGGTTAATCCCTGCATCCTCCAGTGCTTCCCAGGACACTTCCATCAGAATTCTTTGTTGTGGGTCCACAAAGGGTGCTTCCCTTGGACTGATTCCAAAGAACTTGGCATCAAACTCATCAATGGGGCACTTGAGGAACCCTGCCTCCAGGGTCCTCTTGGAAGTGACGTCAGGGCGGAACCCTTGAGGTCTTCCTGGTGGGAGTGGAATGACGACGTCCCTCCCTGTAGAAAGTACTTCCCAGAATTCTTCTGGAGAATTTGCTCCAGGGAACCGACAACTTAACCCCACGACTGCAATTGTGTTTTGGAGTTGAGCAAGCGGGAGGTCAGGGAGAGGGCAAACAGGGCCATTCCGTGGAGGCAGCAAATTGGTGGCAATGGACTCATTCAACTTCTTCTCAACGGTCGGATTCTGCTCAGAGAGGTCAAAAATTTACAATTTGACACAAAACCCGCTACGTTGCAAAGAAATCTTTTGAGGTCATTGACCTTGGTACCTTGTAGCGATGGAGTGTGCCTAGAATATCCTTGGCATAAATCTGCAACCAAGCTCCCGCAAAATTCTGCAAAGAATGAACTGAATTTAAAAGAGAACTTGAGAAATTCCGAGAATGTTTTTTAGAAATTACTTGTAAATTCCCATTGTTTGATTTGTTGACCTGCCATGGACATCCAGAGAATCCAACCACATTTGGCAACGACCTTTGACACGAAATAGAAAAGTTACAAACCAACTTGCAAATTATGAACATGAAGTGGAATATTTTCTTACTTGGACTCCATGTCGACTTCACAAGCCTTTGCGTAAATGGGGGTTTTCCGTTTTCCAGCTGACCTCACTTGACCTCCAAACTGTTTTTGGATGATGAAATCTTGTTTGGGAGTTTCTGATGTGAGTGCATTCCCAAGAAGTTCGTGGAAGATGGCCGGATCAGGTTGGAAGAAGAAGCAGGACGGATTGAAATTTTCAGTCCGCTTCCCCTTGAACATCTCATCAGCATTTCGAAGAACCTTTCAAGTAGGACAAAATGTTGAAAATTCACATTTGTAACCACTTTGGGAAAAACTTGAAGGAATTGGATTACCATTGAGTTTGATTCAATAAAGACGCACTTGCTCCAAACTTTAAGGTTCCAAATCCAGAGTTTACCGAGGGCCAAAGCATCCGATTCCAATCCACCAAAATCATTTTTGTCCAGTTCCAGCACCAGGTCAAATTGATCCCTCAGCAGTAACCTGGAAGAAAATTAACAAGGAGGAAGGTTTGACTTAATTGACATTTCGTAACCGGGAAAAATCTTACTTATCTTTGGGAAAACGAATTAGAATTAGCTAATGAACTATAATTAAAACTAACTTCCAAATGTGCAAATCTGAAATGTCAGGGGGTCACCATTATACGTAGTAAGTCGTCACGAAATGAACTTGGTAAATGTTTTTCCCCATTATATGCTAATAAACCATTTTTTTTTTACTTGTTTTGTTGGTTTTAGAGAATTAAGAAGAATTTCCAATCATTTGCGTATGAAAATAAAAGTTTTTACGCAAATCGATAATGATCTCATAAATAAACTGTTGCGTCATTCGCCCATAAATCATAAATGGATAATGTTGATGAAACTGAAAGTGACCTTGACTCAATTCATCCACTTAGCACTGGGTCATTCTGAAAGTGGGAGAATCAGTCTGATCAGTCACATCAAATTCCCGTGGGATTTCCCAATTAAACCCAAGGTACTTTTACTCATTTTCTTTCAACTTTTTGCAGGAGTAAGCAACTCTTGGGCCAAGTGAGTACAAGGGTCCTGGGTCCCTTTCACAATGTATAACTCATAACAGGGTGTCAAGGTTTAAGGGTACATTTCCAACTTGCCAATTACACCTTGCAACATAAACCCTAACTATCTTCCCAAAACCTGTTTTTGATGATTGTAATTTGCAATTTTGCAATTTTTCGTTGTTTTTGTGTAAATTGGGAAAGAGTCAGTTCCACACGTGCCACAGAACCGCCCAGGTTAATTAGCAAGTTAAATTATGACAACTTTATTGCGCAATTTTCAACCAATGAATGTCCAAGCTCACCGCCACTTACTTGAATGCATAGGGAAGGTCCGCAGTGACGATGACGGTGAGACGACGTGTGGTTAGGTTTCGTTTCAAGGACCTGGCCAAGACGACCGATTCCCAAACAGCCCCCTCGTCCAGGACCAAAGTGACCCAGGACTCGTCTGAAATCAAAACAAGAACAAGATGTCAATAAGTGCAAATTAGAAAACAAGTTAATGACAGAATCAAAACAGAATGAGTGGGTTGGAGATTAGGATGACATGACGCACGTCATGATTAGGTGACAACGTGGGACATCGTGCACTCCTTCATAGTCTAGTAGAATCTTGTGTAGACACGCCATGTGAACTAATAAACTGGTTTTCTGAACCAGTTTACACCAACTGAGCAAGTTTAAACAATAAACAACACTAATCAAATCATTTTGATTGGCCTTTACCAAATGATGACAGAATGAATGAAAGTTATCTTTGACCTGCAATTTATTAAAGTAACAAGACGAGTATAATTAAAACTGCTAAACTAGTTGATTAATCAACCAACTGGATGTAAACAAAGAAAGTGAGAATGGAGTTTGAAAAATGGAGGGAGCGAAACGAGCAGGTTGAGACAAGTTTTTTCTTGTCTAAAAAGCTTTGGACAATAACGAAAGGGCAGTGACCTTTGAGTTTTTCAATTTAAAGTCCTTACCTTTCATTTGGTCTTCTTTTCTTGCTTTTTGTTGTATTAATGTTGAGTATTAATGAGAATAGTTGATTTCTGAGTATTAATAAGAGTCTCAGTGGTGTGAGTGAGTGATGAAGTTTCCCAGTGTTGTTACTCGTTCAAATGTTCAGTGACGACTGAAGAGGTCAACGTGGATTCTTGGAGATGTAGGTGTCACTCTGAAAGTAAGAGTGACCTGATTAACTAGGTTCTGATGGTAGTAGGGATGTAACTCCATTAGGAATCCATGGACATACCCTTACCCTACCCCCCTCTGACTATAGGTATAATTGAAATATGATCGCACATGAAGAATGGGAAAACCCTCCTTTGTTTTTTATTCATTACGCATGCAATCGGTGGAATTTTGTCAAAATTAGTTGGGATTTATGCAGGAAAACTAAAAGATGAGCAAAAAGAAACCAATCTGAATTACTTGACATGATTTACGAAGTGATTGGAGGTAGGGTTGTTCCAGGATGCGACGTAAATTGGGGATTGGTGAAACATGTTCAAAAGACCTTTTCTCCAAACTCCACTATTATTGGGGAAGAAAAAACTGGAGAAACGTTTAGGAGGCAATTCAGTCGGGAATCATCCAGTAATTCCCAAGAAATTCTCATCGTGACGTCAGTAGGATGTCATCATCAATTTGACCTTCTTTTCTTGACACCTTGCACCTTGATTCTCCTGGTCCAGTCGACACGACACGACATCCGACATAACACACCTTCGCTTACAAACCCTGTAACTAAATATCTCACCTCATAAACAAAGGAACCAAAACCAGTTGTCCATGAAGAAAACCCAACCAAGGATTTAATGAAGATGAGCCATGGTTATTCCATGGACACTCCTACCCCGGATCTCATGCAGAATTCTAAATTCATGGATCATGATGAATTCCAGACAAAATACAATTGGTACAAATGACAAACGGTCAACTGAATCTGATCTTATAGGTCGAACCTCCTCATTTATACTTTTCTATTCACCTCCTACAGTCACCGGGGTCATTGACCTCTCTTCTTTTAATCAAACTCAACTTATGACCTCATCCGTAAGGTCATTGAACTCGAGGACCCCTCTGGTGTCCAACCCACAACCACCTTGACGCGCATGACCTTAGAACAAATTGAGCAGCTGATCAGGATGAACAGGAAATGCAGGAACGGAACCTTCCATCAAACCCAACGCAATTACTGGAGAATCAAAATGAGAATGAAAACGATGAAATGAGAATGAAAACAAGAGAGATGAGTAGGGGAAGATGATTTTAAAGGAAAATTTTGCAGTTTATCTCAATCCCTCAATCTCAACTTACTTAATTTGGGAACGTGTAAGAATTTAGAAATGAAATGGCAGTGATTGAGCAGTTGATTGGTGGCGAGGTCATCCTGACGTGGTCGTTGGAAGTTCCTGGGGCCGGTGCTACATCTCTCCACCTTCCGCATTAGTTGTACTTGGTTGAACGCTCGCCGCAGCAGCTGTGTTTACACTCCGTCCGTCCATTGTCATGCCTGTGAAAGAGACAAGGACACGAGACGAATTAGTACAAGAATCAAGATTCAATTGATTGAACTCAAGGTAGAACTTGAGAGACTCACCTTCGCCGTCACCCATATCCGCTGGGGCTTTCTTCTTTCCACAGCATTGACCCATGATGTCAGTCAGTTGATGAGGACCTTCCGGACACCTGTCAAGACAAGAGACAAGGAATCAGTATCAGCTGAGAGAAAGAACTGGACAAGGTATGAGAGAATGAGATGGAATAGAAAAGATAGAAATGGAAGGTCAATTGAAAGGTCACGGACTCGGAGGAGGATTTGAATGAAGAGGAAGCTCAGGGACACACACGTCTTGACGAGACAAAAAAGAAATGACGACTGACAAAGGAAAAGCGGCGGGAAGTCCTTTTATAGACGGCGGCGGACGGGCGGGAGTTTTCACTTTACCCCAACCCCAAACAGGCGCCGCAGACACACATTTCACCCCAGAAACCCACGGATTTCATTTCAACTTTTCTTTGAAGGTCTATGACCTTTTCCAGAAATCTTGTTACAAGATTTTAATTAATTATTTCTTCTGGTTAATCAAAAGTGTAATTAATTGATAATTAATTGAATTTTTTAGTTGTGATTGTGGCGGAAGACGACTGGACCAATTCCAAACGCGCGAATTCTCTTCAGTCAAATTGTTTCCGAAATAATCAAAAATCTGCAAACAAGTAAAACGTGTTGATTGATTTATCCGATTAATTAATTAACCGTCCATGATTACTGATTAATGATTAAAAATTCGTTTATAGCTAATTTATAGATTTCTCAATCCTTTTAGAATGGCATCCGGGACAGAAGATGGGAATGCAGAGGTGCTGAAAGGTATGAAGAAATCTGACATAATTGTTCCCAAATTGCCACTGATTGACCCAACTACGAAACGACGACAGGATGGACGCAAACCTTCTGAAATCAGACCCCTCTGTAAGCGAATCATAATTAACATAAGTTCACTACAGTGATTTCATTAACATTAACTACATTAATTAATTTACTCCATTTGCAGATGTTCAAACTGGCGTGCGAACGGGTGTCCGAGGTTCATCATACTTTGAAATGGGGAGTACTAAAATTATTTGTGTGGTCAACGGTCCAAAAGATTTGCCCAGAAAGATTGATTTCAGGTAAGGAAGGAGGATGTTGTCAGTTGTAAATCCCAACTACTGCATACTGCTCCGTCTCAAAGTGTGACATGGCATTCCGTCGTTTTCAGTGCTACTGGGCTTCTTTCAGTGGAAGTGCAGTCGGTGGGTGCAAAAGTTGGAGAGAAGGACGTGGTACTTTTAAAGGAAGCTCTAGAAGCTGTCATCATCCTTGTAAGTTACTCGTTCATTTAACCCCAATCAAGTCTAATCAATCAAAATTATGTCTCTAGGAAAAGTTTCCGAAATGTCTCCTGGAAGTGTCTCTGACGATACTGGAGGATTGTGGTTCCACCCTGGCGGCTTGTATAACCGCCGCTGGATTGGCCCTCATGGAGGCTGGTGTCCCTATTTATGATCTCCCAGTTGGAGTTACTCTCGTGAGACACATTCATAAGGGTCAATGACCCTTGTTCAACTTCATCTCTCGTTTCTTTCCATTTTAGCTCTACGACAACGAGACTGTTTTCCTTGACCCCACGAAGGAAGAGTTGGAGACGCTTGACCTGACGGACAGTTTGAAGAGTGGGAAGGGTGGAGGATGCCTGACGATGGGGTACTTACCTTCAAGGGACCAGATTTGCCTCTTTACCATGGAGGGTAAAATGGAGGCTGCGTTCTTGTCCGAGTGTATGGAGACGCTGACAGGGATGAGTGGGAAGGTCTTTGCAGTTCTAAGGCACGACTCTCTCCAGAAAACTAATGGAAATCCACCTGGAACCAACTGAGCTTTTTACTCATTATTAAGTCCACATCTATTTTATACTTAAATAATTCCATTATAAGAAAGAGGAGGTTAAAACGAATTAACACCTTAACATATTGATTTAAATTTAAGAGAAACAATTCCTCCAAAGAAGCTCAAAAGGAAAGGGATAGTAAGGATGA
>JAQIWD010000275.1:0-25503 GCA_034694825.1 Anurida granaria
GTTCTCTATTAAATACCTTTCTTTTCGAAATTATGGTTGGTTTGATTTAGAGTGTTTGATTACGTCATCAATGGGGGTGGGGTGGGTCGTTAAAGGGCTTGATGACAAAAATATTACGATGGGATGGGTGGGTCCCAAAATTGGACTATTCATGATGACATAATATCGGGACGAACCCTTACCATTCCGAAAATGCCCAAGTAGCATTGGAAGTTTGGAGAAGTCATTGAAACATTTCATTTGAATATTTCACATTGTTACGGATTACAATTGAAATTTTTGAAAGGCATTTCCACCTTATACAATTTCATCCATTCCGTTTATATTCGTAGTAAGAGTGGGCTTGTTTTTTCTGTTACTGGCCCATGTAAGTCTGCCATGAATTTAAAAGCGGGGTAGTCTTACAATAAACCGTTGGGAGAAAGTAAGGGGATGATGAAGCGTCGTCATAGTTATGGGAAAAGTAAAAGTAAGAAGTAGAAGATGATCATGACGAAGGACTTTCTCCGGAAAGTATCCTGAGAACTGCGACACTTGTTTTGGGCTTTTCAACAAGGAATTAAGAGGGGAAATACTTATCAAGAAGACCCCTTTCAAAAACTCACACAAAGATTAAGGACACTTTCTATGGGGACGGGGGGAAGAAGAAGGACTTTCACTAATCGATCATCATTTTTAGATTTGGACAGTTACTCCCATTAGCTCACTCACGTGTGCCCACTCCTCCAGCATCCAGCACCACCGGACGCCTAATTTCCAGGACGTAGATTTCCACTACTAACAGATTTTTTGAAGTGTTTGAGTCAACATAAGGGGGGGGGGGCGTATAACCCGAAGCCCCAGCAGATGACAAATGATGCCTCCTGATTGGTCCACTTTCATTTCCCTTCCGGTGGTCCCTCTCCTAAACATAAAATGGCACTTAATTCCATTCTACTAGTACCCAACTTCATTACTTTCTCCGCCTGGGAGGGGTGGGAGACTGAAGGATTCATGATGAGTTGTCAAAATTTCCTTGAGAATTCGCCTAAAAAAAGTTGGCAGGTTATAAAGTGCTGGAAGGGTATTGGAACTTCACGTTGTGGAATATCCTGGGAGAATCAATTAAGCGTAGGTGAATTTCTGTGGATTTTCAAACGGGATGAAGATACAGGAGTTGACAGTGATGGTGGTGCTTTGACTCCTGTCCCTTTCTGAATCAATTCAGGAGGGCTCCATTTCATCCCATTCAACTTAACTGCCCAGTATTAGATCGGGATGTAATGGGACGAGAAGTGGAATAATTTCATCCAAAGCATTAGCACATCCTCGTGGGGGTCACGTGCCGCCTAAAATCATTTTCATGTGCCCCATTAAATATTCAATTGGTCATTATTACCCTCACAAAAGAAGGGGATGAGGGGATAGAGTCAATCATTTAGGTGTCCATCTAGTATGATCCTCCCAATGAAAATTGCAATGCCACTTCCAACGTACGGCGTTTAAAAATCTCTGAAATTTAAAAGCTTTCTACAAGAATGCTTCTGAATTTTGATGCTTCGGAATCAACTTTGGAGAATAAGTGAAGGGCCTCTGGTCATCTGGAAGTTAAGGTAACTTGTTTTGTAGGGCACCTTGAGAATGATGGACGAGGTGAAAGAATCAGTGCAATCAGCGGTAGTAGGGCATACAGAGGAGCTGGAATGACTATGAATAAATCCTACTTTGCTCCAGATGCGAAATGTCGGGCCTTGATTATTTGAGAAGGAAGGGGAGAGGAGGTACAATGAATGGGATCGTGAATAATCCCAAATTGGAACTGAATTAGGTTTGAGCCCCTTAAATTCATCCATTGAGAATTTACAGAGGGACGGAAGGAACAATAGAAGGGTAATTGTGCCTGATTAAATGTCCATGGACGAGGGATTTAATCCCAACGACCATGATGGACTAATCAAATGTTATTCTCTGGAAAGGAAATGGCGAGGCAAGGCAGGATGAACGGAACGTTTTCCAGGTGACGCTTCGTGAATGAATAAATTGCAAGGAAACAAGCAAGGCTTGGAGTTGGGTTGATCAGGACGCTTTGTGGTTGGTCATCAAGATTTTTGTAGTAGAGACGAAAGATGTGAAGGTCAGTGCGCAGGTACTATGCGCGTTGGTTAAAAGAATACTGACATGATTAAATAAATAATTGCGGAACCTTTACAAAATCAGGACTTGAGCTCATTGAACTAAGGAAACTGATTATCCCAGAATAGGATTTTAACAAGGATTGAAATGGCGAGTTGATGACCAGGACCAAGCCCAATTGTACATTGTCCTAAACAAAAGACTCCATTTCCCCCCTTTGGTTAATTGTGTCTAAACCTAATGTCGGTTGATGGTCTAATTGCTCCTATTGTTACTTGGATTTCCATAATGTACACTGAAACGACCGCCGTTCATGGTTGATGAGATGCGATTCTATTATTTTTAGCTCCCGTGATTAGCTTGACTGACTGGTGGTTCAGAGAGACAGATACGTGATCTGAAAAAATGTTAAAAGCATACGGAAAAACTGGATTAAGGCGGATATCCGGTAGTCCATTAAAATAACATTTTAAGGGCACGGGCAAAAACGGAGCTGGATCACTTTATAAAAATCTCCGCTAATATATCCAAAGGGTGCGACCAACTCAAGTGACACCACTTGCTCTGTGATAACAAAAAGCACTTGAGGGACGGAAGTGAGCCCTTCAACCCTACTAAGCTCCCGCATTTACAACGTTTGAATTAAAAATAAGGACCAGGGTCGTCCATTAGGACTTTTAAGAGAAATTGAAGGAGCCTGGGCCTTAGTAAATTGAGTAACACTTTCGAGGGAAAGCAATCACTTGAGCGGGGGTCTAAATTAAATCCTAATAGAATTTTCAATTAGAATGAAAGGAAACAAATGTGATCAAGATCAGGAGGAGCAGCGGTTCTTTTGTGGAGTGAACGTATAGGGAATGCGTATAAGGCTACTCACATCACTCACTTTTGGAGGATCATGCTCATGATCCAGGCAGATAAACCAAACAGATGGTGTCGTTAGGCTGGGACCAATCCACCTAATGCACTCTGTACCCTCTCTCCCTAATTGATTTCCAACCGATCCCGAATTCAAATGACAACAAAGGTTACCCGGATCCTTCTTGAGATGTTGCGCCTTTCTGTCTTGGCCAAGAAAAGACTAAGGAACGAAGATTGAAAGAAGGGAACAAAGAACACCAATTTTGAAATTCCCCCGCCATTGCTTAGGTCCAGGGAGGAACCCACGTTTGCGCAGCGCAAGTTCTCTTTGTTTTCGTAGCTTAACTTCTGAATTCCATAAATTTTAATTGAAATTCGGGTTCAAAGGACTACATTTAAGTTTTCCTCCGCCTCCATCCAAACCAGTTAGTACGCATGACCACGACGTGAGGTTATCTGGGCCATTTTCTCCACACTTCAGTGGAGTAGCTATTCTTTAGCAGTTTATAAATATAATAAATATGTTCTCCACAAGTTGGGAGGAAAAGAAGCAAAAAGTGCGTAATTTCATATAAATTTTACTTTTTTCCATTTCCAAATATGCGTTTTCAGCTAGAGATCTAGCGAGCTGTCAGAAGGTGTTATAAAACTTTCCATTTAAATTCATCACATTAGGTTTAGTGGAAAGCCGATGACGGTGATGGTGACGGTGTTTCTGTTCCGTTTAAGTAACCTTACAAGTGCTCTTCTCCGGGTATTAGTGGTCCCCCAATCCACTTCCACTACATTTGCATTTGGATTGCATTTATATCATCCTTCCTTAAGCCCCCAGGCTTCCAATTCCAGGTAATTTAATAAATCCAGTAGAATCCTCCCTTGTTCCAGCCTCCGTGACATTAAGCCAGGAGCAGGGTCGTCATTGTCGGAATTGACAGGAGGTTCCTTGAATTAAAAACTGAAAAGCGTCGAATAACGTGAGTGGTAAAATGACGGGACAAGCTTAATAAAATTGAGCTGGATTGAAGTGCCAAGGGTATGAATTAGAGTGAAAATAAGACAAAGGGTGCACATATGTGACGAAGGATGGGGGAGAGAGGGTAGGATGGTAACAATGGGTCGGGTGATTAGGGTAAATGAGATGGAAATGTAATCCAATGAAGTAATGAAGGGAAATGGAGGGAAGAGGTACTGATGGATCTAATAATGGAACTTAAAATGAAACTCAGGCAATTTGGAAACCCCCAAATTGAAACAAAAGGAGAAAGTAAGGATAGCCAAGGCAAGGGAAAGCATTAAATCCGCATTAGAGTGGATAGGAAAACCTTTTCCAAATATTCTTTCCCGAATTCACAGAAAGTTATTCAACGAGGACCCCCATTAGTTAATTGTAATTTATCTTGGGAACCTGAATCACTTGGGGTAGGGGAGTTGTTAGAAAGTAAAACTTCAATTTATTACCAATCAACTGCCTCCAAAACAAATGGAAGAAGAAAAGTTAAAACTTTCCCCACCACCACCACCACCACCACTTTATCATTCGGGGAAACTTTTAAAACAAAACTTACAGGTCGGGGCGAGCCTCTTTTACGGAAATTACAATTGAAATTGAATTATTTCTTGCAGTGATGGCAGACGCATACGGTTCAGGCTGGTTTCCGGTGAAGATGCGTATGCTACTTTCCATGTACTGAAAGCAAAAATCCGGAAAGCAGTGACGTATAACGGGCATCGGAAATTAACACTTGTCGAATCTTGTTTCTTTTTTTTTAACTTTTAATCATTCCGTCAATTTCTGAACATTTTGGACTTCATAAAACACAGTTTTCCATTTTTCCCAGTAGAACTCCAGGATTTTTCCTTCGTTGGGAAACCGGAAGCCGCGCAAAGTCTCAAGCTGTGCCACGTTCGGAATTGAATTATGACCTCTTGCCTTTTGACAGTGGGACGTTACAACGGTAGCAGTCCCTCATCAGCCACTGATCCCACGGATTGACACCGGGCACTGTGCACTGATAATCTGATTAGCCAAAACTTCAAGTCTAACGCCGCTTTCCATCCTTCGGTTTCCGGTTGAAAATCCCCGTGTGTGACCAAAATTACGTCCTGCGACGCGTAGTACCCCCATTTTTCCATGTTTCGTTAACCCGATTTGTGCCAAACGTTGGCTAGTTTAGTAGCTTCCGCTTTACTGTGCGTAGCTCTGGACATGCAACGCAACTACAAAAGTCCTCTGCGGGTGACTAATGAACCCAATTCTATAAATCCTGGGAACAATTAAGGCCCTTTGACTCATTTTTACAGTTAGAAGTTCCAGAGCTCCATTCAATTCTGTTTAGAAAAGGCGAAAAGGGTCCCCTTTCTCTTTCTACTGTTGATAGGAAGGAACAATGGAGTTAGCCAGGGTTGAATCTAAGCAAAGGGAAACCGGATTTCATTCCAAGGGACTTTGAAGGGTACACGAACCATAGCAGGCCAAGCATGGACATAGGCCTGGAAACGAAGCGTAATACTCGGCGGAGCGAGCGAGCCAGCAGCGCGCCAACAGCAGGCAACTCTTTCGTGTTTGTTGTTGGTGGATATGAAGAGGAAAGGGAATATGAGCATCCCAGTCGTGAGCCAGCTACCGTACGAGTGTCATCTCGCTATTGTTCTATCCTCATCAACTCAACGTAGATCAAGACTCATCGCAACAGTAAGTCCAAACATCAATTAAATTACCCAATTTGTTCACATTAAGGAAGAACAACACCGTTCCACCATCCCCCGACCATATTGTCAACAGAATTGGACAAAAGGAAACAAAGGAGGACAAAGTTCATTGGTTCCTGTTATTGTCATCTCCAGCACGTGGACTGAACCGCCTGGAAGGAAGTTATAATTCCATATTCAGTTAATTCAGTTGTAGAATAACCAAATCCAAGCAAGAATCCACAAGAATACACAAGAGAGGACAAGAGGAAGTAGTGGTGCTGATTGATCATTTCAAGTACTACTCATTATTGAGTCCGATTAAAACCAAGCCCCAGCTGACCCTTGTCACTTAATTAATACAATTAGTGAATTGACACGATTGTAAATCGGGTCTTTGCGGTTAGAACACTCGAAGGCACGACCAGCACACGAGTTGTTGGCAATTAACAGCAGTGGACCAAAGACCAGCGCTACACACACGTACGTACGTTCATCTACAGTTAAAACAGAGTTTGACAGTGACAGACAGCAGGCAACAGGAACAGTGGATTGATTATCATAACTGAAATTAATTGATCCACGGAGCAAGAATCAGGATTTGGAAAACCACATCATAGCAAGACATTGCACTTTCAACTATTTCCAAGGTAAGTTCTCTCCCCAAACTAACTTAAGTGCTTTAGCACTACTACTTCAAATATTCAATTAGTCATTACAACTACTACTTTATTCTTCCGTGTCCTTCTCATTAGGGAGGATTTGCTAATCAATCATAAACACGACGACGACGAGGATGGATCAGGAGGCACTTAATTTTCCATTATAACCCGGCACGTATTGTATTGTTGTACCATACCTGCTTGATCAAGTATCAGGATTGTCTAGTTTTCTCACTCCCTTACCAGCTTAGAGCTTAGGCTTGGCTTCCTAATCATTATTCTATCTGTCTCCATGTTTCATCCTTAATTTGCTTACATCATCTCATTACATTTGGCCTGGTAGTAATAGGCAGAAAGAGGCAGGGAGCATCCCGGAGTGTCACAACGATACAGCTGAAACCCGGAGTACAAAAAATTGTGCTCATTAAAACCACGGAGGGAGTGAGTAGTTTAGTTAGAAGATGATCTTTCCCAGTTCCCCAGTCAGGAAGGCTCAGTTCAGTACCACTTAGGTTAGTTGGCATTGCCAGTAGTGTCGTCGTCGTCGTCGTCGTCGTGTCATTCCTACGGACTTTTGACACAAGGTCCTCATTTTCTACTTTTTATACATTTAACTGTTGGTTCGGAGGATGGGACTAATGAACGAGTTTTCCCATAAACCAGACCATCCTCCTCCGCTTCGTTTTAAAGTTGTTTCTTTTTTAATTAAAACCTCTCCTAGTCCTACAGCGGAGGAGAGGAAGAGTAATGACGACGTGTCATAAGCTTTATTAGGATTTTCATATATCAAAAATTCAAGAAATATAATTGGTTCGGGAGGAGGAGGAACACCGTGGATGTGGAGGCAGCGGTGGTGCGAGTAGGGCATGGGCACAGTGTGCAAAGTAAAAGACAAGGCAAGATCAAGGGCCCACCGCCACCGCCGCTTACCATTCCAGCCTTCCAGGGAGCAAGGCCGCCGAGGCTGCTGCTGCGGAAGTTTGTGCTGCTGGAATTGTACTGGTGCGCTGTGTGTTTGTGACGGGAGTTGATGTATGGCCGGGGCCCATGATCTCATATCCGAAAGTGATGATGGGTGCGAGGACTTTATTTTAATTAAACTTGCCAAATATCAACAATGAAATTGAAGAGCATCCTTCCCCCTCCCCCTCCCATGTCTCTCTGTGTCAACTTAATTAAAAAACCAATCAATGTCAATTGGAGTAAAAGGAATAGTTTGAAAGTGGGAGGGTGATAAGAAAGTCCTCCTACTCCAAATCAGCCATAAACACCCAGTAGTCATTTATCTCTTATTCATTCCCATTTTCAATTTTAAATTAAACAGAGATGGGAATGGGAGTGTTTTAAATTAAACTTGATTTAGGAACGCTCTCCATTGTAATTGTAATTAAGACCAAGAGCAAAACAATAACTAAGCCTAGTACATAAATGGGCTGGGATCGAATCTTACCTCCGGCGAAGGCAAGGGCGTAATTAAAACCCAAGTAAAGTTCTACCTAGGATTTACCAATTACGAGTCCATTGAGTTTGCGCAGTGAGGTAGATTCCTTTGTTTCAAACTCTCTGGGACTTGGCGTTTACTCGTAAGACTCCCAGTTGTATAACCTTCACGCCGGAATTTAATTTTGGATTAATTACGATTAGATTGTACGATTAAAACTTAATTAATAGATTAATTTAATTGGATCTGGACGAATCTTAAGAGGAAACATGTGGGATATTCACGTGGGGAATCCTTAACCCTTACCATAGCTGAGGCATTAGTTCTGTTCATTCTTCTCACACCTTTTGAATTGGCTCGAATTCAAAGTGGAAAGTGGGAAATGTTGTTGTTCTTTTTGGATTCATTAATTAGAGAATACCAAGGCGAGGGGACCCTCTAATGGGAAAGATCTCTCACTGCCAAAATCCCAAATTATGCCTTCAACAACCTCAGGAAATAATTGGCCAGAGTCCGCGTGTGTATGTGGTTGTCAATTATGCAGTGGATGCTGGTGCGGGATGATGCTTGGGGAGCTTCAGTAATAATTCCTATGCAGCAAATCTTCCACCGCCGCCCATTCTCCTCTATCCCATAAGCTTTGTTTACTTGCATCCTTTTTTTGCTCGTTATCAGCCATTATCAATAGGTAGGGATTGACTTGCAAAAAAAGAAGAGGGATTAGGAAGTGTGGATTAGATTAGAGGATGAGCCAGAGCATTTTATTTAAGTTAAGTCCAGGGTAATTGCATGTAAAGGTGTGGTGTGTAGGAATGTTCCCGTCGTTGGATGGGATCTGACAGGGAATGACATGACCAGAAATTAGAAATCATATTATCATCACTCTCTTCTTCACCACTTGACGTTTGACACCTTAGCAGGGAATCAAAAGGCTATTAATAGGAGGGTCCTATTGAAAGTGGTGAACCGAATGTCAAGGAATATCCCCTGCCATCAGCGAAGCTTAAGGATGAGCAGAGCAGATGGGCTGCAGTTCTATTTCCTATCCAATTTCCAATAATAAATGAACGGGGGCATGGAACTAAGCGTCTACTCTGTCCATAATATTATTTTGAGCATGTCATGTCACTTACTAGTTTAGATTATAACAGCTCTATTGATTAGTCTCACTCGCTCTCTTGTATTCCAAGTGTCTCTGGGCTAAAACGTGAACGAGGACCCAAAAAGTAAGAGTATAGTGCCTTCCCTGGATGAATTTCGATGGAGATTAAAGTTAGTATGCCCTCTTGAGCTTTTAGCTTTGGATTGGGGAAGTACTATGGAAGTCCATAGGCATCCAAACTTAAACTAACGAAAGTGAGTGCAGGTGTTTTGATTTATTCTTTTAATCTTTCTTGACATGACAGGAAAATGGAATTGAGGGTCTACTGGGTCCCGCATCGGATTAAATTGGGGTTCCTCTGGATCTGGATCCCAAGCCAGGGACATGCCAGGCAGTCACCACAGTTTCGAATGACTCACTCAAGCGTCGGGCGTCTTGATTGGTTCTGTGGACCGTTACCCCTTGGCATGTCGTTGTAATTAACATTTGGCACTCACGGCACTTGTGGGCCATGGCACATGCGCAGAAAGAGTAAGGGAAATGGAGACTCCGCAGCTTAGGTGGTCCTTCTTTGTCCTCCCAATTTTGCAAAATGTCACTTAAACGGAGACCTTTTGTTAATTTGAAAGTGAACAATGGAACATTTTGTATTGTTAGGCCTAGGAACAAGGAAACTTTGCTTGTCACGAGCATATCGAGTTCATGGCTCTCTCGTCGTCCGCTTGATTCCGTCGTCTGGAACTTCAATCCTAGCGTTGCGATGTATGTACTACAGACGTCAATCCCGGTAGGAGTGGATGTGAGACATTTTGAGCTCAATGAGAAAATTCATGCATGATGGATTGAAAATTTGGAGTGGTGTAAGAGATTTTCAGTTTAATTTTTTAGTTACCTAAGGTACTACGTATCGGATTACTTGTGTTGTAGCCTTAGCCCTTGTTTCCTTGCTTATTGTGTGGCCGGGAATCTAAAGATTCCAAAAAGAATAATAGTTATTGTAGTATTTTGGGGTTTGGTATTATGTTCGAATCGGGATTAAATTTCTTTCTTTAGAGATCGAGATGGAGGTTCCTTGGTGGTGCACTTTTGTCGTCAAGTAAACTCGTTATGAGCCTGGATTCTTATTATATTTTTAAGGTTGAAACCCGAAACTACACCGGTCCACCAGGAAGACTGGAAAAAGCTTGGAAAAAACCATGGATGACAAGATTTGGTTTTTATATCAGGATCTCAAGGAGCTCAGCTCAAGTGCTCCTCTTATTAGTCTCCACCATCTTGTTAGACTCCCACGGCCATGAAACCTGGAGACTTCCAGCTTCATTTTTATTCCAAAAAAAAACGGTCTAAAGCGTCAGCGCTTAACTTTCACACTTGGACCACCGTTAGTTGCATGTTTTTAATTGGCGGGTTTTGTCCAGCTAGTTCTTGACCCTTATAGTCGCTGCTGGCATTTCAACACGGAAAGGGCATGGTTATAATTCCACTTGGCATTCCAGCAGCGGCATGCGACGAGAAAGGGTCCCTGGCTGCGTGGGTTTGAAGTCTATTTGTGGAGTACGACTAGGCTAGGCGCGTAGGATGCTGGTGCAGTTTCTGAAAGGACTGAAAACTGACTCATTAATTCATAATTGGAAGTTACCCTTGCGATAATCAGTTAAGGCACTACAGGAAGTTTTTAGGCTTCTGATTGCATGCGAAGTGGCGATGGGTTTTAAGCGTTGACGCTGGTGGCTTTAGCTCCTGCTGGTAGTCCTGTTGCCTGACTTCTTCGTGCCTCTGCCCATTATCTCAAGCTTCAGATGTCATGTGGTGGTGGTGTTGAGCTGGTGTCCTCAAGTTAACTTATTCCCCAATCCCCACTTGGCCTTTCTTCTTAATTAGAATATTTCTGCAATTCTGCAAAGTTTGCAGCAGAATTTAATTTTAATTAGACCTTCCCCCCTACTCCTCCGTCGTGTTAAATGTCAGGAGGATTTGAGGGAGACAGATGTCAAGTTGGCAGAGGAAGCTTTCGTGGAATTAAGTGAACAGGAGAGCCCTATCTCACTTCCCACTGCCACCGTTCCAGAAGATGTGCAAAGTCTAACTAACTTGATGAACTTCTTCCAATAATTAGGGAAAGCACATGGGGGAACATGTCGTAATGAATTCTTAAGCGTATCGCTTGGGCCTGCCCGCCCTCTTCTGTCGCTTTCCTTTCCTTGGTGTGATGAAAATGGAAGGCTAAATGGAACTACCACTGCCAGTTTCAGTCCATCATTTGGCCTGGGTGTAGTGTTTGATATAATTATACTTGGAACAATGTCCCCTGTTAGTTTTAATGAGGCTAATTTGAACCTTTTGTTTCTCAGTCCCTATTATACTCCGGAAGCCTTTGTACTGCGGATCCGTGTTACCAATTTTTGCATGTCTCTCCCTTCCCTGCCAGTGCCTTCATTTCATTCATTATAATGGGCGTCGTCCTCGGAATCCTCATCGGTTTGATTTGAGTCTACTAAAGTGACGAACTGACGGGTGAGCTCATGCGCAGAAACTAAACACCTGTCAACTGCCACTGCCACTACCGCTGGACCACAACAAAGCATCCTTTTAAAGTTTACTCTTGTAAATTGGAGCTCTTGTCCCAAGAGTTTTAAGGACAAGGGACAAAAGGGTTAGGGGGAACAATGTCATTTCTGTGATTCTCAGGTGGTTGATAATGGAGAGATCCAATTAGTTGGTTTTAAGGGGCAAGCCCTTGTCAACTCATTTATTTTCATATTTGACCTTGTTATATTTATTACCTTGTGCCCTGGGGGTAAGACTTGGTTGGAGATAAGAAGGAAGTGGGTGATGGTGGTTAATAATGTCGGAAGACAATTAGACTTTTCTCATTGTTAGCAGGGAGGGACAGGTTATGTGCTCTTCTGTATTCCCTCGGTGACTTTGTACCTTTGTACCTCTGAGGAGGATTAAGCAGAAGGCATCAAGGAATCAATGCTAATGCGCTTCATTCCATTGTTGGAGCACTTTGAAGAAATAGAAAAGTCCTTTGCATGACTTCTTTGTCTTTTTGTTCTGCAGCAGCAGCGGGAGGGTTCAGAGTTCGTCGGAGTGAGTGAGTGGGGCTCATTACGAAGACGAAAGATTTTTTGGGTACGGCTGCTTGATTGACAGGTTTTCGGCTTTCTGACTTTTAGTCAGTCTCGAGTCCCGTCCTTTGATTTAAGTCGAAAATCAAACAAAAACCAAAGTAACTCATTCACCACCGAGTGGGATCAGAGTGATTTTAATGACCTCAAGCACCGGGGTATTTGGCAATGGTTCAACTTAATAATACTAAAAGCGAGGTCTCTCTCCTTCCACTCTGTCAATCACGACTAAATTTTATAAAAAGGTCACAGGAAAGATGACTAAACTCACCAAGGTTTTGGTCAGGTTGTGGGGTCGGCTATACGAAATGGTTTCTTTGGGGAAATTTTCATTTGCCCATCTCTGTTCTGGGTAACAAACGGTACGTTTTTGTCAAACCGCGGCGGTTTGATACAAAATGCTGCGTCCATAAAAGTATCCCCAACTCCTTGTTTGTTTTATTGGCTGAACAATAGAAATTAATGCCCGGGGATTGGAGGAGTTGTGTTATGGCCGGGGGATTGTTTTCTTCTGCCGGATAATAAGAAAGGAGTCGGAACGAACATTAGTTGGTAGCATTAGCATTGGGAAAGTAAAATTTTGTGAGGCATGGCGATGAGATCATTAAATTACTAATTGGAAACGTAAAGGGTTTTGTTTGGGGGTTGACACGCCGGGCCCATTGTGTTATTTGTGACCCTGAAAACATGTTTTTCATCCCCAAAACCAGAGATTCGGGATTCTGTGACTAATGAGTAGTGCCCGGGCCTTAGAGTTTTGTTCTTGTTATCTGGAGGAGACTCCTAAGAAAGTAACCGGAATAAGGGAGAGGTTAGAAATAGAACTTATATTAATTGTGACTTCCTTTTCTGCCAGTTGCTCAGAGTGAGTCAGAACGTAGTACTTATGGTAGCATCTGACTCACCCTGGTGGAAACTGTGAAACAGTGTTCTTGGAACCAACAACGGTGGTGTTGGTAAAGTCGTCGTTCCTGCTGCTCTTCTAATGAAATGAAATGTAATGCCTGTCGGAGGAGGATGAAGAAAACATTCGTCAAAATGTCATCTTATTAGTTTAGCAGGTTTTTCTAAACTTCTGTCAAGAGTTCAATCATGGGTAGAAGAAGACCATGTTCCTTCCCGGTTGTTTTTCTGGGGATGGCGAAGAAGATGCTTTTGCATCACCAGCCATGATGGTCCAAAATCCATGAACAGGATCCAAGAATTCTTGCCACAACAAAGATTTTTAGGAGTTGGAATTTAATAATTGCAATTAGACCAAAAGATCTGGTGGAGTGCTATTCGTGTTTTTCTAGAAGAAGAACCGATATTGTTCGAGTTCAGCTGTTCAGCCAGTTTCGGGAGGGGAAGGAGGGCGGGGTCTTTTGGAAGACGTTCATTAGCTTTAATTATTCATTAACATATTTTCTAACTTTTTCGGAGCTTTTTACCCGGGCATCTTTGGTAAGGAGCCCCCGACGGAGGGCTATGTGGAATGGAATGCATAGTTTGCGTAGCTAAGATTCCCATTGTTTCCCATTGTGTTGGGAGGAGGAATGCTTTGTGGAATGGTTGGTGGTGATAGGGGAGGACTAATCTCTCATTACAGGAATCTTGAGTAGTTGGAAGATTTATATTTTCCCTGATGATTTGGAAGGAGTCATTAAAAGATCTTCTCCCGGAATTCTAGCAGGGTTTACCCGAAAACCTCTTTTTTGCATAACCGCCACGTTGGACCCGCTATGGTTGAGGACGACCGTGTCGGCGGGCGGCATCCGGGCGCTTTGGCACTGAATCAATGTCTCATTTAATTCCCGTCCTCTCTGTGTGGTTTTATTGTGGGCACTTTATAACTTAACTGGAGTAGGGAAGGAAGAAGAAGATCCCTCTTGTGATCTCTTCTGGTCCTACAAATAACCTTCGTTATCTTTTGGGAAGACCTAAACCTATTTGTCTCTTTGTCGCAATTTTTGTCACTCATTAAAAGTTATGGAAGTTTAAGGAGAAGGATGGGAGTTGTAGGACCTAGGACAGCACGACGTTTAGCTCCACTTCCTCTAAAGTAATTCCCAGGGTGGAAATTTCTACATTTTAATCACAGAGTCACTTCTATTCTTCTTCTTGTGTCCTACTTCTTCCTCTTCAACTGGATCCTCCTCATTAATTTTGAAAGATTAGATTTAATTTTGAGGAAAGTTCCAAATTGGTTCCAGAGGAAGGAGACACAGGGAGCATCGGGGACTTCAATCTCCCCCAACCACCACCATCCAGCACAATTCTCCGAGAAAGCTAGGGATCTACAACTTAAATCTTTTCACTTTCTTCCCAGTTCTGACTCGGTGGGAAGAGAGCTTGTTGAATGAGTCTGACGTGGAATTCCTAATGAGACTTATTCCCGCCGAAAGCTACTCCTTAATAATCTACTGGGAAGATGCTGCTGGAGATACTTGCGGGGTGGTTTTGCATAAAACCAGCACCTTTTCTTACCATCATTTTGACTTTGCTTCCGAGCAGGGGTGATGCAGGATTTTTTGAGGCTGGAAGGAGATGCGTTGCGAAACGCAACAAGTTAGACAGGCCAAGTTTTTCAATTTTTGTAGAAAGTATCTCGAGGGCGGATGACAATGGACTCCTTTCTTTGTCTCCACGGAAGAGGGGATAGGTTGAACATTTTTTTGGGGGTTTGAGCATCTTCATCCAGTTCCCAATTTGAGGATCCGCTATGGAATGGATTGCGATGAGTTTAATTTGGACTGTGACTAAGGGGTGGGGGGCAGAGGAGATCTTAAGTTTAATCAAGGGATCCTTCCATTCATCATCATTACAGCGGAATAACAATAATCAAGAGGGGCAATCTGATTAGCTTTGGTGATATTGTGGAAAGTTCCTTCCTTCCTTTCTCCATTCCCTGTCCCTATAGTTAGTTGGTGGAAGTTGAAATTAGAAGATCAGAAACCATAATCACGTCACAATAATATTTTAATTAAATCTTTCCCAGCATCCTCCCTAGTACCCCCATCCCCCCTCCCATTCCCCCTCCGCATCTCCTTGAAAACTCATCTCATCAGGACCAGAGTGTAGGAATACCTTCCTCCTTTTCAATTAAGAAATAATTGGAATTTTTTTTTTGCGCTCTCCTGCATGCCTGGCGTGTCGCTTATAAGTCGAAGCTTAGCTCATCATCATCTCCTTCCATCCTCCAAGATTCACATAACTTTAATCTTCCCTAGCGATGATGCGGGGACGTGAGAAGGTTCAAACTGGGGAGGAAATAACAATAAGGGCACTTCAACATCTTACCTCACTACTCTCCTTAAGTGCTAAATGGGCTCCCCTCTCACAGCTCCTTCCGCCGCCTTGGTGGTTGCTAAGTTTTAAGTGCCCGCTTTTAATTTTTTAGGAAAGAGCGGTCCAGTTTCCGTCCCTTGAATTTTAGGAGGAATTAATGTGGGTCCACGGACATGGCCAAGCACTCGGACATTGATTCTTAATAAGCGGATACCTTTCTGCTAGCTTGATCTTGTCATGAGTCCTTTATTTTTGGAAACGGTGGAGACTGGAGTAGTGATCAGCGCCACAACAGCGTGTAAAGAGGAATAATGACAGACATACCAGATCTTGGTAGTTGGGATTGGGATGGGTGAGTTTTAATATCGGCGTAAGTGGATTGACATGGTTCCTCTCCCTCCCTCCTAGGTCTCCCTATGACATGACATTCATTTATTTGGATCTGAGGAATGTGGGTATTAGATCTCGAGCCTCATCCCCTGATTATTGTCACCACCACCATCACCGGGGGAAGGTAATATATGAGGACAGGGGCATCTCCACCGCCCGAATTACATCACCACTTAAGATCAGGTTCGAATCCCAAAGACCCTTGGCCCTCCGGAATGGGAAGCAAGAGCAGTGTCTGTTGAACTAAAATTGAGGAATCCTTCCTGTATCGGCATTTTCTGTCCTTTCTCCTGTTGACAAATTAGGAAAGTAGGGATGACTACTTCCCCGGGTCAGCAGCTTCGTTTTGTTTCCATATCTCTGCACCATCTTCTTCTTGTTACATTTCCCCCATTTTCTTTTCAAGCTCTGCCGTCTTTGATTTCTGGAGATGAAATAGTAGACAAAGTTAAGGGAACGAACCCTTTACCTGCCTGCCCCTGCCAGGTCTGCCTCTGGTGTTGGTTCTCCTTAACCATTGAAAAGGAGCCGGGTTGATTTTGATTTTGAGTAAAAGTGACTGATGGACCCTGCCCGCCATCATGTTAATTCCCCTCCTTGTCTTTAATTTTATCCCAGTCATTTATTCCGGTTTTTAAATCTCTAAACCACATCGTTGATCTTTAATGTAGAATGCCCAGAGTTCATAAGGACTTCTACTATAGTTGTTGCAAGGACGCAATGGATTCTGCACATGCCCAGTACTCTTCCCTTTGTTGCCATAATTAAGGCAGTTGTGAACTGCTTTTGTAGCCTTGCCTTGAGAAGATGGGCTTTTTCTGAATTTAATTGTTGAAGGACTTGAGCGTTTTTTGCTCTTTTAGAGTAAAGGATTTTATGATTTGATGGAGTAAGACATAATGGCCTAAAAGTAAATCCCAATCCCAAGCTAAATGTGAGCTGAAGCTGCCTCCCCTGATTCTTGAAGGGGAGCTGAATGGTTTGGAAAAGTAAACAAAGGGCCTGCCTGCCTGTCTTGAAAACCTTCGTGGTACTACAAGGGAGATGGAGTTGGTGTAAATAGGATCTTCCATCATCATCCACGACCAACAGCACCTCAGATCCGAAAAAAGTTTATTCAAAAAATGTTTTTCTTCTTCGGGGTTCGGTAGCCTTCTTTCATCCCTGGAAGGGTCCGTCCCCTAGGTCCTTGATGTGTACTTTTGAGCCTGGTCTCAGCCGTACCTTACTTCTATTGTTTGGATTTTGTGAAGGTCAATCGTCCCCTTCTTTTCTTATTATTCTAAAAAGCACCTGGAACTCAAATCTTTAGTCAACTCATCTTCTTCTTCTTCTTGATTCGTTGACTATTTTTTGTTGTACAATTCTTTCCTCTTATCATTTAGGAAAGATGAAGAGAGTGAAGGGACAGACAATAGAAGTAAGGGATGGTGAATGAGCCCGTAGGTAGGAATTAGTGCTTGGTTGCTTATGCCGGAATGATGGGGAGAGATGCATTCATTTAACCACCACCACCACGTGACTCAGGACTTTTCCCAAGATGTCTTATCTTGATGATCAATTATTTATTAATAACCCCCTCCATTGTATCCTGGGAGCTGAGGGATCTCCGAGTAAAGGAAAAGCGCCCATTGTGAAAGCTAATTTAATTAAAATTGTTCAATTACGGAGCAGAAAATGGGATTTAAGATCTCAGAGGCTGAAGATCTTACGGGAAGGGCAAGGTGGATTAAGTTCAATGTCTCTCATCATTCAGGCGTTTAATGCCTTCCCTCCATGGCAAATGGCATTATTTCGGGCCTCTGTTTCAGTTCCCACGACTTTTCGATTGTTTTCTTTTCTTATTGGAACGGAACGCCCACCTTTTCATACCCACAAGTAAGGACTAATCCTTTGGCCTTAATTATGTAACGGAGGGAGGTCTCCAGAGGTGAAACTTTTTAATTAACTCCCGTGTAAGGGCTCTGGAAATTAGGTCCTACTGACTATAACCCATTACCCATGCTCCACTTTTCTCGGGCTGGTCGTCAACGTTTTGGGAAAGTGCGAGCGTGCTATAATATTTAGGTGACACGTAAATTTCAAGCCTAACCTGTCTCCCTGGAATGTAGGAAGAGAGATCTATTACCCTGGGCCACACCCACGCTTTCCTTAAACCTGGGCCCGGGCCCCGGGCTTGGCATGTACAGTACTGGAAATGTGGCCCTACCTTGATGGAAGTGATAACTGGAAGAATAAGGATTGTGCCTGTGCCTGTGTTTTTTAAAACAAGACAACAAAACTTTATTATGGGTTTTTATTGTATGTTACAGGAGGACCCTAAAGGACGACACATTTTTTGTGGTATTGTTTGGAGGAACTTTCGACTTGACCAAACCATTGTTCAAGGTTTCATGTCCATCGAGTAAGGATCATCAAATAGTCCACACCGCATCCCACGGCTTCTTGTTCCAAGAGGAAAGGCCCGAGGTCCGTGCCTTGAACAGCAAAAGCCCCTCGAAAAAGTACCTGTGGAATCTACCACACCGCCACAACCACCACTGTCCTGTCAAGGTAAGTCACCACTCTTGGTTTTTTTTTATCTACCTGGCTTGAGTTTTCGAGAAATGGTCACCAAATTCAGAGTAGAATGAATAGTGGTCATAATTTCAGATTGTTTTTTGCAACTAATTTCTTGATAAAAAACCAAATGTTCCCGTGAAATCCAGTTTAGCGGAAAGGGCGTACGGAGTTGAGGTTACGAAAATTTGATAGTTTCGAGGAAAAATGGAATAAAATTCCTGGTGAGGATTTTGGCAGGAAGCCACCGGAGCCTGGTGGTGGTTTACCGGGAAAATCCACATTTCTCCCAAGAAATTATTTTTTTCGCAGGAAAGTTTCTCAACTGACCGCTGGTTCTCATAATTTTCACAAAAAATCTAATATGATTTTTCTAGCTTCAAATGTGTGATATCTTTTGAGGTAAATTAATGGCCTCCCGTACGTACAGATTGTTTGAAGGAAATTCCTTGATAATGAAATGGAAATCCATAATACGGGGTAGAATGAAACGCTCATGTGTAAGTTAGGTTTTTGATTTTGTTAGGAGGCTTGTGATCCTGATTGAACATTTATTTAGGAATCCTTAGATGTGGCCCATGCCTAGGCCTATTACATCTGCACATAATGTTGAGGATCAGAGAAAGTCAAGTGGAGAAAGTTAAGAAAAGTCAAAGTGGATTCTGAATCTCTATTTTTTTTGTTTCTTGGAGAAAGGGAGCTGGAGCTGGAGCTTTCTCCAGTTATTCACTTACGTGCTGTTTAGGACTACGTGAGTAATGGAACAAGCTGTTGTTCCCTTTCCCTTCCTTCCCTCGTGTCAGTAGGAAATGAAATGAATTCATTCAAGCAAGTGGAGAAAAGGCTAATATCGGCAAATGATGATTTCATCGGGCCTCATGTCATGTGTGGAATCAATTTCATCATCTCATAAGCCAAGCCAAGACTCCTTCCTCCTACTACTAATATTGCATATGTCTCCCAATATCCAAACCCTCTCTCTTCCGCCCGCTCTTTTTCAAATAAGACTCAAACATGTGGAGCCAACTGGTGCCTACTTCAGCCAGGGCTCTTGAAGAAACTAGAAGGAATGATCGAATTACTTGCTGGATTTCGATATTAGTACGTTACACCTCCTTTCCTTCATAACTCCCCACCATCGGACGAGGCATAGCCAAGAGTGGAATCTAATACAAGTCATACATAACGGAGGAAAGATTGGGAACACATAAAATACGGGAAAAGTCAAGTCAAGACATAACCAACCAAGAATGCCTTAGAGTCATTTACTACATTGGGCACAATATGTTGCTTTCTCCTTGGCTTTCCCTCCATGATGGTCTTATGCTCCACTTTTCTTCCAAGTCAAAGAACCAAAGGAAATTACTTAATCTATAATATGGAAAAGAACTCGGCTGGCTAATACTTTTTCCCATTGTTTTTCTACAAGAAGTTGACTATAGGGAATTTATGAGGACCCAGGGATTTATGACTTACTCCGCCTGGTCTTACTTGAGATTCTTATCATCCTCAACCTATACCCAAATCTACGAGCGTTATTATAAAATCAATTCCCAATTTGAATTTGACCGAGGAAAAACGTGTTGTTGGAAAGTCGGTACTTTCCAAGGCTTGATGAGGTTAAAATTAGGGACGCGTTTAACCCGTATTCATCGATTTCTGAGCTACATTTAACGAATTTGGTGCGTTTCTAACTTGGTTCATCCAAGTGGGGAAGGTTTCCTAAAGTTGCGCCTTTGAAGGTAAGACTTTGTGTCTTTAGCTATTTTGGGAGATTTTCGTCTCTGCGGAGTTCAGAATTGGCACTAAATATTCTGAGGATCATTGAGTGAGTCAGCGGTTTCCTTTTAGAACTTAAATTCGGATACGAATGAACTCAAGGAAATCCTTTACCCCCTTGCATGTGTGTGTTGTGTCGGTTCAGCGGAGAATTAACCTATTAGGCAGTGATTCGAGACATTCCTCATGGACCAATTTGCTTCCCAAAGCGCCTTCTTGGCAGGAAGCATTTTAGGAAGAAAGTGGGAGGGGTTTCTCCAACATCCTAAAGTGTAGCTAAGTAGTGACTCAGGACTTGATCATAATTTGTCTCTCAAGTGCCAGAGCCAATTCTGAAGGATCTTACAACACTCACTCCCATTGTTTGGCCGTTTAGAAAGGAAGGGAAGAAGCCCAGCAGGTGATTTGTAAGGCAAAACTTCACGAACCGGAAACGGTGGATTGAATAATAAACGTCTCTATGCTTCCTTTCTAAATCGGTGTTGGCAGGGGTGGGATTTCTGCGGCAGATGTGCCGATGCCTTCATTTCTTCTTCACGGAGCCCTCCGCCATTTTCCTTTTCATTTTACAAGTATCAACCGATTTTTGGTTGATTTTGATTTTTTCCTCCTTGTAAATTTCCCACTCTTTTGAATCATTGAAGCGTAGATCCGGGGTTGCTCAGATGTGGTTTTCCGGGGGGTTTACGAACAACGGTTTCTTTTGTTCTTCTCGTAATTATAAAATGGATTATGGGATCTTCATTTTGAGATGTAGGGGTTAAATGAGGCATCACAAATCCTGTCGATGAAGCGGTTGGCTATGGGTCGTTCTTTCTGCAGGATAGTTTATTACTCAACCGGAACGATGGAAGAATTCGGAGTTTCTCTACTTCCGGATGCATGCATGTAGGATTCACTGGGAGGAAATGCCTTTCACGTGTGGTGGGATTCAAAAAATCATGACAGAGTTAATGAATTTACTAATTTCCATGTCAGTGTAGGATGAGCAGTTTCTTACCCTCTGATTTTGTGTAACAAATGTTAACCCGGACGTTCATTATCCCATACCTTACGGCAGAAAAGTCTGTAATTATGAATTCTGCAGATGAGAAAAAAACTAGTGCAAAAAGGTGGATAATAATTATGAAGGGTTGCTAATTAATTTCCCGACTTGAGACCTTCCCATCCATTCCTTGATTTTCCTAAAGGTTTTTATGTTTCAATTCTTGTTTCCACAAAAATGAACTTTTTACTAAAGCTTGCATGAGAGATGGTGGAAGATGATGGATGGAGTGAAGCATTTTCCTAATTACATCCAACATACTCAACTTGGATTCGTTTGGAGGGTAACTCACAATTACAATTAAAAAGGCCCAAGTTTCCGCTGCTAAAAAATTCATCATTAAGACGGTGAGGCAGAAATGGAAGTGTTATTATATCTCACGTAGCATTTCTGTATTAGCATTATTACTCACTCTATGATCTGATAGGGAAAGAGGGGGTAGGGGGTGAGTATACGGGTGGGGGGTGGGAAGATAATTATTTCGACCCGAATTATATCCCCACCCCAGGTTAAAATTATTCGAAGCGTTTTTATTAAAAGAGGTTCTTCCGCAATAAGTACGAAGGGATGATTTTGAAATTTATTAATTGGGAAGTGTGGGGTTAGTTCCCCGTCCATATTACCCATTGTTTCCTATTATATGAGGGGGGATAATTATGGACTTGACTTTTATATATCGACTTTTATTATAACAACCTAACTTTGTTAATTAGGTTCCTTCGTCCGCCATAAGATCTGACGTGAAGGATTGCTTTTGAAGATGTGGGCTTCTGATAGGACAGGGATTTTTTGCTTATTATTAAAAAGAACGCGGTGGTACAATTTGTACGTGTCGGAGGGAGAGTTTAATAACAAAGTTAATTAACAAAATAATTGGTTATTCCCCAAATAAGACACTTTGCTAGTAAATTGGAATAGTAAACTCGTCTACTCTACTGTGGATTCTTACTGATTTTTTTGTTGGGAACGCAGAAGGAGTTGAATTAATTTGGGAAAATGAGGTAGGAGTATTTGGCAAATAATAATTTGTAATTTTCCCCATAATCTCGTGTACAGTTTGTTGTTAATTGGACCTAATAAGTGGATTCATGCGTTCTTTTTTTTTGTGAATAGACGTCCAATTAAAGAAAAGAAAG
This sequence comes from Anurida granaria, assembly GCA_034694825.1. NCBI lineage: Eukaryota > Metazoa > Arthropoda > Collembola > Poduromorpha > Neanuridae > Anurida > Anurida granaria. The sequence continues at coordinate 22,174 of JAQIWD010000275.1, forward strand.
TCCTTGGAGTGTCAATCATCTTAATCCCAAGTACCATTTACTAAAAAAGTTGTTTGGTTTTTTGTCAAAGGACGGAAGGGATTGTTAAACTTTAAATTAATTGTGCTTAAATTCCCAACTGTGTGGGTAGAGAAGGGGATTCAGTTTCTGAGTTTCTAGTTTCCGCTGTGTGTGGAAATTAAATTAATTTTCGGATGATTTATATTAGCTCCCCTTGTCTGTTGGGAAGTTGGGATGACAAGGGATGAGACCACAAGTTGCATACGAGATGAAGATGCTGAAACTCACTCCTTGGAGTCTAAATGCTAAATGCATTAAAGAAAATGGGGAATTTTATACAAGAGATTCCATGGGAAAGGGACAGTTGAATTGTATTTAATTTATATTAGAAGCCGAGGAATAGTGCCTGGAGCAATTGAAAGATTAAGGACCACGACCAGGCTTGCAGCTTGTAAAACCGCCTCCTTAAAAATCTTTCCTTTCTACTGCAAATCTCGTGATCATGATCATGGTGGAAATTGAAAAGAGTCTCTTATGGGAAGTACTTGAAAATCTACGATCATCATGCCGATTAGGCTAATTCACTCATGTGGTTGGGGGAATAAGGGGGATGCCTCCAAGCTCGTCTCCTTATGCACTTCATGTTGTTGCTAATCGACTTGGGAGAGCCATAACACCCAGAGTCCTCCAGAAATCTTTTCAAAATGGAACCAATTTCTCAAATTTCATGAAGCAATTCTTCTTTTTGTGTCGTTTTTTTCTGAATTTTCCTTTCAACAGTCGTTGGGAATCTGAGAAGCAGAAAAACTGAAACCTTTCCAAAATGGTTTTTGGTTTAAACGTTGTTCTGAAATGAAATCATGAACGGTTGACTGAGCCCATTGATACGCAATGACAATGGGGGAAAGTTTACCCGGTAGCCGGCAGGATGGCATTGCGTTTGGGAAATTGTAAAATATTCTTAGCGCACAGCTCGCCGGGTATCCCTAGTACGTCGGTCCTTCCAGTCTCGGCTAAGGCAGGCTAGGGTTAGCTAGCCAGCTATTGCTGAACGGCAGTTTGTACGTGGAGGAATTGCTGCGTGCTCACGTTAGTTTTGTATGGGACGAAGGGATCTTTGGAGGACGGTGATTCTTGAATCTCGATTCGGCGTACCCTGCTGCGTTTACCCCTTTGTATGAAACTGTCCTTTGTGTTTGACAATGGGGATATTGAAAGGGAAGATTCCTTTAAGTCCCCACTCCCTTGTGCCATATCCCAGCTATGGAATGCAATGCATCAACCCCAAGGGAGGAAAACTGTGCTTTTATGACACGGTGGAAGATGAATCTTTTCCCTATTAGTTTTAGTCCTTCTTGAACCGTGTTCAAGTACCCCCTCCCTTAGGACCGGTGCTGTTTATCCCCCTCTGTCCTTCAAATGGGATATTTGGGTACCCTCGATCAGAATCAGAAGGGATCGCTGGTGCTCCGGACACCTTGATAGTCCCTTCTGCCCAGATTGTAAATAAAAGAGCCCTTCGTAGGATACATGGCAAGAGGGATTGGAGGCTTGGTGTGAGGCTGCCTGGCCTGGTGAGCCGAAAATGAATTAGAAGATGATTCTGGGGTAAGAAAGTGCCGAAGGTTAAATGAAATCATTCGTACCTCTACCCCATAATTTTCATATGAGAATTATACTGGTAAATTATAGAGAATTAATTCTGAAGACTATCATCAGTGGACTTCCAATTGATCCGGTTTCAATAATAACAATGGACTTATAAGGTCATTGATCATAAGGTAGGTAGGAAGCACCAAGTTTTTATGCCCGACGCGGAAGGGATGATTCAGAGAATGTCAACAGGTTGCACTTAAATATTAAGAAGTTCATATTAATTTCTGAATCCGAAGTTATACGTCTGTTTGTTAATCTATGAACCTTGAACAATAAAAGGTCTTTGTTCTTAGGCCGTCTACCACCGTGAAATTTATTACGTAAGGTAACATATCACTCGGCGGTGGCGAAATTCTCTTTGGATGACTGACTTTGGTTTATGGAGGTTAGCATGGGAATTTGTTTTATTAGCACTACACTCTAGCAAGGAAAGAGCCTGCCAGAAGATGAGGTATAAAACCAGGACTCTGGAATTTTGCACAAAGTTGCAAAGTAGGGAACCGGTGGCATCCGTATATAATTTTCTGCCATTTAAACTAAACTGTTGGATTCTTATTAAAGTGCTAAGAAAGAAGTCGTGCATGGGCATCTCCTTCATGGAAATGGTCATCATCTGCAATGATTCAGGGGAAAAGAGATGTTGGTTGGTTGGTTGATGAAGTCTTTAATTTTGAACCTGGTGGTAATTTTAAAGCATCCTGAGAGGTTTTTCTCATTTGGGAATGAAGGTAGGTAATATAAATGAAAAAGTGATTATGAGGATGATGATGATGATGATTAGGTTTTCCTGATGTTATGCATGAATGTTTTCTTATATAACCACAAGTCAAGTGCAAAGAAACCACCATCACACCTTTTTATTCTTCTCAGGGAAAAGAAACAAAACGCCAGTTTTATAATTTGGTTTAGCTTAGGAAGGAGCTTAAAGCGGCGACGACGCGGTGTGAATCTTTCATCCAAATTCATGCTTCACGTCCATCTAATTTTTATTATTCAATAAAACTATGGAAACAAGACTAAGCACTTCACACGTTACGGAGAGAGGGACCGTGAAACCTTCAGGTGAAACAAAACATGTCCGTTTGCTCTTTCAAGATTTTTCATCCGGAGACAATGGGATTGAACTGAATCCTCCGGGAGTTATCATTCCCAGCATGTGGAAGAAAAATAATTTCATTTCTAACTCAAATTATGTGACTCCGGTGTCCTCTTGCTGTGGTCTTTCTTGACGGGTTTGGAGTCCTTTGTCTAGTCTGAGCATTGCATGCAACTTCCCAGTGTCGGAAACTGTCAGTCACTAGTCAGTAAGCGAAAGCGGAGTCAAATGTGATTGTCCTTCCATGCATGAGTGTTTTGAGGTAATTTCGACACCTTAATGGGACCAGAATCTCATCATCAATTATTGTTAAATTGAATTCAAGGGGTACTTAAAAGTACAAAGGAAAGACAAGGAGTTTGGCCGTCCTGGAGTTTATTCCAGATTTTTCTTTCTGCGTGGAACAAGCGTTAATTGCGGCGCAATCTCCAGCAATTTTTGAGCGTTGCTGAATTTACGGTTGCGTCCTTGCGTTTGACAAGAAAAATGGGATGAATTGGTGTTGATGCGTAAGGGAGAGGAGGAAGAAGATGAAGGACGTTTGAGATGATTGGAAAAAGAATGGGAAAGTAAGTTGG
>JAQIWD010000276.1:0-25503 GCA_034694825.1 Anurida granaria
CTCATTGCCACCTCAGTCAACATTATGATTTCTGAAAGGGGACATACAAGCTTGTACCTACTCAAATTTCAATCATGTCATTCATGTTCCTGAGTTAATTTTTCGCATGTGGGTGGGTTCAGATTTTCCGCAAAGGTGTGTAAGTGAGAGTGGAAAGGGCATCCTGTAGAAAGTTATTTTGCCAACGTAGAAAATGGTCTGTGACATGGAAATGATTCACTTTGTTGCCTAATTTGTAGTTCGTAATCATAAGGTTTGGTTGACATCCTGAAACGTCAACTCCTTTGTTTTTCTGAATAATACAAGAAACTTTAAGAACCTCAGTATGTTTGGAGGGTTGCTCTCTGCTTAGGATCCCATTTCGGTAACATGTAAGACACGGTAAGACTCACATAACCAAAGAAATTACAAAAACACGCTTCAGTGACTCTTCCTTAATTGTAACGGAAGACCCAATTTGTTCCACCATCAAACCAAATTCAAATTAAATATTATGCCTAATCCTGTTCACAACAATTCATTCAGACAATGGAGAAATCAATTGGCAAAATTTAGCAAGAAAGGAAGCCTCGCGTATGACATGTGCAACTGTGTACATCCAATATAAGTCTTTCAGTTTATAGCATTTTTAATTCTTAGAAGGTATTCTAACCTATCAAACGGTCAGATTATCAACATTCACATCATGATGCATGTAGATCAAAGATTCGAGACAAGGCAAAATACTCAAATTCCCAGAGTAATCCGCTTTAGGAGATTCACGCTTAAAAAATTAGGTTGATTAAAAGAAATTTACGGTCACCACATAGGATTTAACCAAAAATGAAGATAATTTTTAAACTTAACTTTAACTTTCTCCTGAATAATTCAGCGCAATAAAAGACTTTACTGCCGGAAATTGTTCCGAATCTGAGAATCGCCCTCGTTCTTCCTTTCTAAATTCCATTTCTAATTCATTATTTTGCCTTCATTAATCAGGCGAGGAAGGAACCGGAAGATAAATTGCATCGCATAAATGGAAGTAAAATAAAATGATGGCTCCTCTGCCTTGGTAAGATTTTGAAGAGGGGGTGATGCCATGAGCTCATCTGCTGGTGTGTGCTTGTAAGTTACTTGACCGACTAAAGCCTTCTGTTATTTGGATGTGCTAATTCCGGGTGTCAAGTCTCTTCTCGATTAGCCGAGAGGATTTAGGCGTACATGCAAAAAACGGGGGCTTTCAGTTATTGTGTGCGATGATAATGAATGGAAAAGGAGGCTGTGCTGAGAGATTTAGATGATGAATTTCATTCGTCTGTACGAATAATGCCCGTGGCATTCATTCCCGTGGATAAGAAACGACAAAACAATGGGACCAGGATCATACGTGGACGACGGCGGTAACACTATTACCTTACACTTTGTGTAATCCCAGGCACAAATTATTCCGAGGAAGTGGGTAAAGGAGGCTGATCTACAGAGTTGCGTCGGATTTGCAAACTTTTCACCGTCACGTCCTACCCTTACATTATACGTATTGTTAGCGTACCCCGTCGCCCAAATTTCTGAACAACGTTCGAAATCTGACAGGAAGAAAAAGTGGGCATGATTTCTGACCTAATTTGCCCTGGTTTTGAAATTGTCAAGCATTTTAATCCGTAGATGTATGCGGGAGTTCTCCCTGAAGCGTCATACGAGAAACAACAAATTCCCCGGTGGCGGTGTCCATTTTCCGGAATGCAAAAAGGAGTAAGAGTGATCCGGTTTGAGAGCCAATGAGGTCATCCCCTTTTGTTCCGTTTTTACTTTTTCTTTTCATGTCCCCTGACTTCCTTCCCCTTAAAGAGGACACTTTTGGATTTTCTTGAGTTTCTTTGAGTATTAAGGAGAGGGATGATAGGGATGATGGAAAGGAGGGTAGTAATGAAATGGCCCACTGACGTTGTTTATTTATTATTAGGTTAGGGACGAGGGTATTTTTTGGACTAACGGAACTTCCCTTCACGTACTCTCATGATCATCCCTCATCCCTCTTCTGACTGTGTGCCAGCCAGTACTGGCAAGTATTTGTCATTACCCTTACTTACCCCCTTCCCTTCCTCGGATTCTTCTCCATCTTCACACTACACTTTTCATCTGGGCCAAATTCTTCTTATGATCTGCCGGATTCCTTGGGAAGGGATTGAATTAGGAGACAAGGAAACTAAGATCCACCTCCTTGTCCTACTCACCTGCTCAGGTAAGTCCGCATTGGGCCACATTCGGCTGCCTCAGTTCCTTCTCACTACCCCTCAAGAAAACACTGAGCACGGACACGGGACCCACCAAACCGAAACGACGCCACACCAATCACTCATTCATCACCACGAGATCAGAACGTAAGCACAGGTGACCCTTAAGTGGATAGAAATTGGCAATTTACTTTCACCAAAATCACTATCAATTTTCAACAAAAACCTCCAATTTCATCACCACATCCTTCAAAACTGGAATTCCAGGAATTCAATTGACATTTCACGTCTTCTGGCTCAGGTGGTGAAAGTTATTTTGATGGAAAAGTGAAAATTTATAACAAGTAGCAATAAGTTTTAAAATCTGAGTCCGGTTTGTGGCTACCTGCGGCGGAAGGTGGAAATTTGCAACTCGTAAACTTAATTGGAAGCAGGGTAGGCGAAAGAAGAAAGTGTTCATCCATAATTCAACCAGGTGAGTCAAATAGTCGTCTTTTTATGTATGGAAAGTGGAAATTCAGCTTTTCACTCTCCATTGATTGCATCATGTCATGACTTTATGCCTTTGCTAGCGGGAGGAGGCACGCGACAAACCGGTTCCGTTTCAATAGGTCAACAAATTACTTGAATGGAGTAACAAGTTCTGATCACAGTTTCAATTTCAATGGGAAACCCTCCCTTTTTATTAACAATCTGGTCCATTCCTGACCTTTAGGCAAATAAATACGCCATACGCAATTTAAGCGCAATTTATACCACAGTTTTAGCCGTTTGCTTTGCGTTTTTTTTACATGAAAACTCCTGGAAGGAAGTTTAATCCAGTTATCCAAATTCATTTTCAGAATCATGGGAAGGAGAAAAGAAGACAATTGGCGTATTCCCGGAATTCGTGATGCCCTCATCGTCCTTGTCGTCTTTTGCTCAAAGGTAATTGAATTTCTTCATCTTTTATTATGCATTATCAACTTTTCCTTGCATTGAGCCCAAATCAATTGGATCATTTTCTCCAAATTGACTTTACAATCTATCAATTCGCATCATCATCATCATCATCATCATCCCTGCCCTTTGTCCTAAATTCATTTGGAATTGGGGGTGAAAGTGGGAAATCAGATCACTTTTGTTTGTGGCTCATCCCAGCAGCAGTGGGAGTCCTTTCGGGCGGCGGCGGTGCTCCGATGGTCGTGCGGATGCCGCAAGGCTCTTGATCCATAATTTTCAAATTTTAATTTGGGTGAAGTTATTTTTGGATTTCCGTTTGGTTGGTTGGTAGTAAGGTGTGGAGGAATGGGATTGCAAAATGATGATCCATCTTCATATTGTTGCAATTGAGTTGGGAAGTGGAGTGGGGAGGTCCCCTTACGTTTATAGGATGGTTTGCTGGGATGATGGCCTACTAACTAAAAGAATCCCATTAAGAACTCCCTAACGACCACCAGGATGATGAATGGATGGATGGATGGTCTGGTGTCTGGTGAATGTCGCTCCTGCTTCTCCCCACTGTTTGCCCAACATAAACGACCACAGGGAATGACAATGCCGTTTCCATTATGATCCTCCATTGTCATTGTCAAAAGTCGCCGGAATGAGCCTCCTAGGAGAAAACTGCACCGTAATCCGAGTCAGCAGGTGTAGTTGTGCAGCGTCAATTGCACTCAATCATCTCATCATTTTTGCGCTGAAATTAGCCTTTGTTCTAGCGGGTGCGTTAATGACTCAATTGACTGCAAATCATCCAACTATCTTTCCTCAAATATTTTGATTCATACTACAATTTGCCATCAATTTTACTCATTAGTTTTTGGACAATCGGTTGACAGAACTGGAATAACAGCAGGCATTCCTGGGTTTCTGGATAAATTCAGTGTCGGTTCAATTCCCATCCCATATACCTCACGCTATGGTCGGTACGGTCGCTAGTGTACGGTTTCAAGTTGGCCAGGTCAATTGTGCGTAGCGTACGTACGCGTATGGCGATTAAAATGAAATGTAGGGCACTCTGCTCTTGCTCTTGGGATTTAATACTTCAATTCGGCCATTTCTGAAGGGAATCCTCTGGCGCTTGTGGGTTTGGCCGTTCTCACCTACTAAATCATTACCCAGAGCTAAGAACTTATTTACCACCACCACCTCTTAATTAAACAACCTCCTACCCATGTGTAGAGCTTTCAGTCGTTCGTCTTGATTTCCTTCCTTGTCTAAACGAGCGCTTTCTTTCCGAAAACTGACGAGTAAAAGGTAAATCTGACAAACAATCACACCCAATCCTCCTTCATTATAATTAAGTTTTCCGATGATGAGTTTGAACTTTTGGATCCTATTGTCTTTTTCGGTTAATCAGGAGTGAGCCTCACAAGATCCCTTTTGTCTCTGTTTTCCGCCCAAGGACAAATTGCTTTAAAAACGAATGTGCTGAATAACGGGAGTTTAAAACAGGTGAAACTGAAGGGTTGATTGAGGAGGGAGACGACGCGTGGGATTGACTGGGCAGTAGGCCACCACGGGACGACAAATAATCCCTGCCTCCGTTACCTCAATTACCACCACCACCATCAGGGGTAAGGATTACAAGTGAGCCTTTTCCCTACACACTCTGGCGATTCTTCGGTATTGATGAAGTTGAAGGTTCAAAATCTGGAGCAGTCAGGTCAGGAATCAGGTCACTTCCCTTAAGATCAAACTTGAAAATATCCCCCGACTCACTTTGACTTGTGGAATGCCACAAAACCTTTCCCTTTCTATTCATGTCCAAGACCAACAAACAGGGAATTAACTACCCGTGTGACATGACAAAGGACCCCTCCTTGGGGTGTCCCAAAAAGAAAGGAATTCCGGTCGAGATTTCCTGTAACTTCTAAAAATTGGGATTTTAGATGCCCATCGCATCTTCGCATCTTCTCGCATTCAGCAAAAGTCCTTGGATTCGAAATTGAAACTTTTGCAATTTCTTCAGAATAGGTCAATTATGATACGCAAATTAATGGAAACGGGGGAGACAATGGTAGAGTTTGTACTTAGTATCCCATGGGAAAAGGAATGTCAACTTCTGTCAACCGCAACAACGGGAAGTCAATCATGAGCCCTTTATTCCAAGTCCCCATTGTCCTTCTGTTGGGGAGAAAGTGTCGATTTTGTTGGGGAAAATACCATGCTGTCACTCACTCGCTCTGACTATTTCCGTCACACTTGGACGATTTCTTTGAAAACTTGGAAAGTCGAGACAATTTTGGAGTTAATGTCCGTTTTCTTTTCGTTTAATTGTTAAACTTGGACTTGTTAAGTTTAAAGCGTTGTCCCTCTTGTAGTACTGAAAATTTAATTATTCGGTACCACATAATTGGTTGGTGGTGAGCACCCTCATTCATTACACAGCGCACATCGTTTACTTCGGTTGGATGATCCTTGACCTAATAACTACCCCATCCATATCAAAAAACTTCTTCACCCACTTGCATACGGCACGTGAAGACTAAACTCACTGGAGGTGACCATCATCACTACGTTCCCTCAAGCGTTAAATATTTTCTTCCTTCCCAAAACCCTATGAATTTTATGAGTTGACAATAATTAAATAATTTCGGCGTGTTTTTGCAGATTGCATCCAGCGATCAGAATAGCAACATTGGTGGCTCAAGGAATTCGATCCCACCGGACCAAATTGCGATGCCTGCGGAACATAGGCAGGGATTCCCTCCAGGCCCACCTGGATCTTATGGTCATCCCCCGCCCCACCACGGTCGTCCTCCACCGCCTGGCATTGGTCATCCACCTCCAGGAGGAGCATTTCCATTACAGGGAGACCAAGACTGGCCGCTCCAGACCCAACATGACATGCCACAAATCAAAGTCCTCCAAGTTCAGTGTGAAAAGTCGCACATGCGGGTCAACATTGAATTCGACCGACCCTTTTATGGCCTCATATTCTCGAAAGGGTACTACTCAGACCCTCACTGCGTTCATCTAGCCCCAGGCTCAGGTCATCTGAGTGCGACCTTTGACATTTACTTGGATGCCTGCGGCATGAGCTCGAGTGCAAATGCGAATGGAATTTATGGACCTCCAGGACCAACCCCTTCAGGAACATTTGTGGAAAATACGATCATTGTCCAATTTGATCCCCTTGTACAGGAAATTTGGGATCAAGCAAGAAAACTCCGATGTACGTGGTATGACTTTTATGAGAAATCGGTGACCTTTCGGCCGTTCCAAGTTGACATGCTCCACGCTGTCACTGCCAACTTTCTCGGAGACAATCTCCAGTGCTGGATGCAAATTCAGGTAAATGTCTAGAAAAAGTTGGAATAAACGTTTTTAGGTGAGATTGGATGACCGATTTATAGAGATGAATTATGATGCGTGGTTTTCAGGTTGGGAAAGGTCCATGGGCGTCTGAAGTATCCGGAATTGTTAAAATTGGACAAACAATGACGGTATGTCACCACAAACGGTTCTTATCAAGTGATTTTTAGGGGCTAATTGACATGGCCTTTGTTCTTTTAGATGGTCCTTGCCATCAAAGATGACGAGAACAAATTTGACATGTTAGTGCGAAACTGCGTTGCACACGATGGGAAGCGAGCTCCAATTCAATTGGTGGTAATCCGAATTCATTTTTTATCGCACACATTACCTACCGCATTTTGAATATTTTAAATTCCGGAGCTTCCATTTTGGGAAAGGGATAATTAGAAAACGGGAAGAGATGATGCTTTTGTACGGATTTTTTTAAACTAAATTATTTTCATTGGTGTTTCCTAGGACCAATACGGTTGTGTCACGAGACCCAAAATTATGTCCAGATTCCACAAGATCAAGAACTTTGGTCCCTCTGCCTCCGTTGTTTCTTATGCGTACTTCCAGGCCTTTAAATTTCCTGACTCCATGAACGTTCACTTTCAGGTAAAGCTTCTTTCTGAAATGGAAATTGACCAAGATCTTATGACTCAGCTTTATTTTTTAAATTAAATTTTTTTAACATAGTGCGTCATCCAAGTATGCCGATTCCAATGTCCAGAACCGAAATGCGGTGGAGACGAGCACTTTGGACCACCTGGACTCCCCGGCCCTGGAATTGCAGGTAAACCCCTTTTCAATTCACCTAATCAGCGTCATGTTAAATTCTGACCTCCGTTTGAATCCGCAGATCCACGAATTCCGCACGGTGCTTACTCGGAAAAGAAGGAGCAACTCGTCACACCACCTTCAGACGAGGTACAAAGTTCTTCCGAAATCTCTCAACAGCACATCCAGGGACAACAGTTCCATCAACAAGGGCGACCTCCGGTCAATCACCAAGACCAAAACCTTCGTCAAAATAATCTTCCACCACTCCCACCTCAAAACTTTCATCAATTCCCCAAGCAGCATCCAATCCCTCCCCCAATGCCTCAACCAAGTAATGTCATGCTCCCTCCCCTCCCACCACATCCGGGTTACTCCAATGTCAAGCGGGAGGGCCTCGTTCTTGATGACCAAGGACGACCTGAGGAGGATGACGAAGAGGATGAAGACAAGGAGCCAAGTTACGCTGCTCTCGGGGGCAGACCGCGCTCCGTCGATTTCCAGCGACCGAGACAGCGGCGTGAGACTACCGATGATGGTCATTTTCTAATTCATGTGACACACGTCTACAAGCGGGCAGCCCAGGAGATGACGGATGTAAAAACGTCTCGTGTCATTCAGGTGAGCATTTCTAAGAAACCATTTCTACCAAGAGACCATTCCTACGCAGACAGTAAGGTTGGTTGGACCCTTCCTACTAAGTTACCTTCATCCCGGTGTCCCGGAAAATATAAACTTAGTGGATAATTTTGATTGGCGTTCCAGGTGGTGGCTCCAGGAGACGTTGCCTTTAGTCTAAACGGTGTCTCTGGGAATACGAGCACAGAGTCAGTCGTGATTGAGAGTCGACTGGGTCGTGAGATTGATGGGATCTGCATGTCAGTGTCAACGTTCGTTGGAGGGTTGGTGATGCTGCTACTCCTGCTCGTCGTGGCTTCTCTGGTCGCTGCCTTCCTCTTTGTCCGTGTCCGCTCAATTCATCGAAAGACGTCTGTCTTTAGCTCAGATTACATGAAAGCGTCAAGCTAAAGCTGACTAGTCACCTTGGCCTACCACAATCTCAATGCCCTGCACCTCCACCACCATGTCAACTCCACAAAAAAGATTTCAGAACCCCAAGCCATGAACTCTGCTGGACCCGCATTGGACATCCACCCCCTGAATTCCCCGAATTACAAAATTTGATTGACTTATTTTCTGGACTCTCTGAGCTTCCGTCGTTGTTTGTAATAATCCAAATTAATTTAAATTTTGATAACTCTAGGTAGTAATCGTTAGGTGTTAATTAGTTAATTGTAATTGAGAGGTATACGCTCCGCGGAGGAGCAGAGGAGGAGGAGAAGGGGTATTAACTGAAATTGACAAATGGCCAAGTTAATTTTTGTTTCGTTGTATTCTATTGATTTAATTCAGCAAACTAATTCGCTGATTTAATTAACGAGTTTTAATTATGTTGAAAAATGCAAATTCCAGTACCTAATTATTTTCCTTAGGCGGGGTGTGGATTGATTAATTTTAATTTATAAATCTAAAGTGTGAATGATCCCAAAGTATAAATTTTCTAAGTTTGATACTTCCACGACCCTAAAATTGTGTGATTCTTATTATTTTTGTGAACCTTAATTTATGATGCTGCTGCTGGACAGATGAGTTTCAAATAAACCAATCATCAATTAACTAATTCGTATTTATTCAAACCATAAGTTTCATCATGATTATCAATTTCCACACATGTCGGGATACGTAACAGCGAGATAAGTTAATTAATTCCAGGCCACACTCAAGACCAAGCTAAAGACTACGAGAACACAAACAAAGTTACGACAATTATTAAACTCACAGTGAAGGCATCATCGTGTGGTTATTCGAATATCATCGACTGAATCCTGATTAATTTGGCACTTGGGATGAATAACCCTAGTAAGGCACTTTTGGTAACATTGAGTGATTCAGTGATTGTTAGTTCATTTTCAAGGGATGGACTTAAAAGTAGGCTAGGAAGGAGAATGTCGCCATTTCGAGACCTTCTGCAATGACTAGAGGAGAGTCGTTGTTGTCAAGAGTATTTTCAGCGTCGGAGAAAGAAAAGCGTTCCAAGAGAAATTCCAGCGAGCATAATTCCAGCAGTGGATACGGAGGAGAGAGACCAGGCTTCGGAAATGGAGATGAGATTTCATGTGAGTAACCAATTTCATTGGAGTAGTAGTTTTGGTTAGAGAAATTAAGCACGACGAGCGAGCGAGCACACCACACGTAGCGGATGCAGAGAAAAAAGAAAACAAAGAAATATCTTACAATAGGATTAACTTCTTTGTGGAATTAAATAATTAAGGGCTATGTGATTGGTGTAAATTAATCTCCGCTTAAACTAGAGTCGTTGGTGAGTGCACGGGCCAATAGGAGAGGGATATTACTTTTTACCTTTGCCAGCTTGTTTGCGTGGTGGGGCTTTGGGCTCTGGCGGTTTGGCGGCAGCAGCTTCTTCCTTTTTGGAGCCTGGAGCTTCTGGCTTCTTTGGTGGGGCAGCAGGCGCTCCTTCCTTTTTGGCTGGAGCTCCCGCTTGCGTTGGAGGTGCAGCAGTTGGTACTGCTGGTTGAACGGCTGGAGCAGCAACAGGCGCTTCTTGTGCCTTGGGTTGAGCTATTTGAGCTTCCGGTACCTTGGTTGTAGCAATGAGTGGAGTTTCTGGTGCCGGGGGCGGTGCAACTGGCGCTTCCGGTTCTTTGACTGGAGCATCGACAGGAACTTCTGGTGCCGTAGCCGGTGCAACAGTGGATGGTGGTTCTTCTCCTTCCTTCTTCACTGGAGGCGCTGAGGCGGATTGTGTTTCCTCAACTGTAACCTCTTTGACTTCTTGTGCGACTGGAGTAGGTTCTGGTGCTGCAAGAGCAACCGAAGCCAACTTTGCGGCTTCCTCTTCTAGCTTCTTCGCTGAAGCCTCAGCGGCGGCTCGTTCGCTAATAAGTTTTTGCTCAGCCACCCTTTTCTGTTCTCCCAATTTCTTCTCCAGTGCTGCTCTCTCAACAGCAAGGATCTGCTCCTCCAATTCTTCTAAACTCAGCTCGGCACTCATTGGCGCAGCCACAATATCCGGATTTTGTTCATGGGGATGACAAACGCAGGGCTCCGCACAATGTGTCTGTGTTACCAATGGTTCATCGACAGGGACCAAAACTTCCAATTCGCAAGAAGCTTCTGTTGATAGAGGAGCTGCCTTCGGGGGGGCCTCAGCGGCTACTGGTTGCGAAGGATCGGGAACCGTTGATGCTGGGGTCTGCACTACAGGTGAAGCAGCAACAGGAATTTCAGGAGCAGGAGCAGGCTCTGATGCTGGAATTGCTGGAGCTAATGGAGATGGGATTTCCGGCTGAGGAAGCGAAACTTCTGGAGCTGGCGCTTCCGGAACAATTTTGGGTGGTGAAGGCTCCTTCACGACTTTTTCAGGAGTCTTTTCTTTCTTCTGCTTTCCTGTACCTGATGTGAAACCAAAGAAATTCCGAACTTAAAAAACTTCAGCGATTGCATTTTCCAATGGAAACTTACTGGCTTGGGCCATGCTCTCTTGAATCTTTTTGAAAATGTTGTCAAAGGAATCCTTTCCCAAGAAGTCAATGTGCCCTTGCTCCCACGCATGTTTCCGCATGGTGCTTTCGTGTTCCAATTGTTCTGTCGATTTCGCACCTTCCAGGGACATCTGAGCGAAAACCCCAGCGAGTCCTTTCTGTTACCAATACGAAATTGACATTATTTCCCACCCGAACCATAGTGCAATATTTCGGAGGTTAAGCAAGGATTAATAAGAGTGTTACAGGAAGCAAACAAAAACAGATAAGCTTGTAAACAAAATCAGACAAAAGTAGAAAAGGACCTGAGTTTGTGATTCGTGTTAGAAGGCGAGTGCAGATGCAAACGGAAGCAAGTGTCCCAAAATTAGTGGCAGGCAGCCAATGCGTCTGAGATGGATTTAGTGACCCCTGGATTCTTCTGATCAACGGATATGCCCGATTCATTCGTTCCAAGTTTGTTAAACTTACAGTCCCAGTTTCTGTGGGAGGTTCCGCAGCAATCATTGACCCTGATCTAGCCTCACTAGTGCTAGAGCTTCCGACTAACACGTCCCCAATGTCAGAAGTGGTTCCAGCTTGGCCCATGGGAGGAGAGTTTGGGACTGGGGAGGGAGAGGTGACCTGAGTCCAACCGGATGTTGAATCCACAGGAACTTGGGGATGCTGCGGGGGAGGATCAGGGTAATTGTGCATGGGCGTGTGGTGGTGGTGGTCATGGACAGGGGATGAGGTATGAAAATTCTGCTGGTGCGATTCCTGACTATGTGAGAAATGCTGAGGGCTGTGATTGGTTGGCTCTGAATATATGACTTTGGGAGGAGGAGGAGGTTCGTGGAAATGAGGAGGTGGTGGATCCTGGGAACGTGGAGGTGGAGTGTAGGTATAGGCTGGAGGATACCGCCGAATGGCAACATTCAGATTATCCAGATCAACTGGATCCTCTGCCTGGAATGCCGCTTGAGAGGAATAGGAAGGAGGCATGGGATCCATGAATTGAGAACATAAATTCTGAACCTGTTCCATAACGGTGGCGTTGGGTTCTTGCGCCTGGTTGAAAGCGAAATTCCATGTCATTTAGAAATCACCACAACCAATTAGGAATCAAGAAAAATTACAAAGTTGTTAGCTGCAAAACTACTCGACTAGTTTACCAAAACTACTTGAAAAGTTAGAAACAGTGGAACGTCTGTAGAAATTGCGGCATACCATTTCCGGGAGGAGTTTCTGGTGGACTTCCGACTTGAAGATATCCCACCAAGCTTGAAGGAGGTCACGTATATTCTCCTGATCTGGCGATGGACGAACATGTCCCGTAGTGGTGTCCAGAAATTGCAACCACGGTTTATTTGGGCCAATAAAATGGACAATCTTCACATTTTGACCAAATCTGAAACAAAAGAGTGAAAACATTACAAGACTGCTTACTACCTCAAATGGAAGTTGAATTTACTAAAATAATCCAACGCGTTTGAGAACCCTGCAATAAATTGAAGGTTAAGTAAATTAACTTACACTCGGTAGGCAGGCAAATAGCTGTAGACAGCAGAAGCGACCATGTTGTAGATGAAAGGAAGGTGTCGAGAAATGTCCTTCGTGGCCCAATCCCGAAAGAAACTGTTCAGTAGTCCTTGATCACCACCGTCAAACGATCCTTCTTCCATTGAAAATGCCAAAAGACGGTCAAACGTTTCTTGAGAAGGACGATAAACAAAGACTCCTGAGTTGAAGCAGTCTGGCCATCCAGCGTCCGGAGCAGCAGAAAATTCTTCACGCTGGAATAGCTCGTCGCAATTTTGAATCACCTGCAAACAAAAAATCCAAAAATCAATCCAGAGATGCTGGCCCTCCACCCATGGAATGTAGAATACCAAATTGCAACCATACCAAAGTATCTGCATCCAGGAACACACATTTTGTATACTGTGTAAGTTTCCAGCAATGAAGTTTTGTGAAGGTAATACCAAGTTCCGGCCGAGTAAGAAAAGCCAAGTTGGCCGTATCCCCCGAGTCGAGGACATTGACCTCTTGAACTAAATTAAAGACCGATTCTAGATTAGTCCTCATGGGAGGTGAGACTCCAGGGGTTATGAGGATAACAAGATCCCTCGTAGTCCCAACTCGACGGAGGGAAGTGGCGAGAACAAGGGCTCCAAGGCTAAAAAAAAAGATTAAAATTATTTCAAAAAAGGGCCTTTGACTATTCAATTTCTTCTCTATTTGATGAGGTCATCGTACCAGTAAGAGTCATTGGTCGCCAATGTCACCCACGCTTCTAGAAAATTCATAAAAAGTACAAATTAATTCAAATGGGAATCTGCTGCTGTGGCGCTTCGTCGCATCATACAGAGATCATCATCTTTCTTTTGAATAAAATGGGAAGGACGCAAATGGAACCAAAGGAGAAGAACAAGAAGAGGAATTTAAGCCCGAAATAAATTGGTTCAGAAAATGACGCATCATGCCTAATCTTTAGTCGAGGAATTCGGATTCAAGAGACCTTTCTATTTTTAGATTCAGAAAACTGCAGAAACGAGGGGACGAGAATGCCAAGAAGTCCTACGTCTCGTCTCCAGGCCTTCCGCGTCTTATCGAAAACAGAGGAACAGGCTCGAACCCAACCCAACCCTTTTAAACCCATTAAATTACAAAGTCGACCATACATTATCCCCATCCAGGGAGTGACTCAGGGAAGACCGAATCATTTCAAGAGTCGTGAACTCTTAAAAATTGTACAATTTCAAAATCTTCAATTTTAAGGTGCCAATGCCATGCACCATTTAAATAAACAGTAGAGTGAAAGTCAAAATATCAGGGGAGGAAATTGAAGGTAAGGCTTCTGGGGCTGGAATCTGAGCTTACCTGAGTTGGCCATGATAAAGCGACGAGGAAAGGGAAGACGGTGAAAGAAATGTGGAAATGAGGGCAATGGGGTCACCAAATTAGAGTTGATTGATATTCAAGGAAATAGAACTCGGCGGATCCTGAGTTTAGGAGTTCCACATGCTATGGATGATGAGACTTGATGACAGTTGTGAACGAACGCTTTGAGCTTCCACTCCCGAATGCCGAGTCTCTCCTCTTGTGCGCTTGAGACAGTCCAGAAACACAAAAAACAGAATCTGTTACACAGAAGATCCCCCACCAGCCACCACTATTCTTGAACTCAGCAAGGCAGCACACTGGGAGACGATATGAGTTTCTTCATGGAAGCATGTCCAATGCGCTGCTCCCTGAAAAAATTATACGATTCATATTCATAAATTATACAAACATCTTCATCTTCATCCATTAAGAAAACAGTGGTCAGAACCTTACCAACCAGACAGACGCTTCTTGGAGGATGAGACCAGGAATGCGTTAAGAGCATCACAGCACTCCAGCAGTAGCAGCAACTGTTTCTCAAAATTAATCACTCACATTCAATTGGACCTTATCATATTATCATTACGCTATTAAAAGTAATGGCAAACAGGAGACGCCAAAACTAAAAGCCAAGTTACATAACTGTGGGACGCGTAAATGGGCCATGACCCCAACAACCACCACCCGACCTTGACATAAAAACTATTTTGTAGAATTTGAAATTTTATTCTTACGTTCTTACACGTACTCTCCTCGGTAAGATCAAGTAAGCAAGTTTAGCGTAAAGTTGAAAATTACAATTTTTATGACACAAAATGTAGAGAAACAACGACGACGACCCTTTGGCCGTTACATCTGGCCTAGAGACAACTAAACTAATTAGTTCAGTAGCTTAGGAGTTTAATTGGGAAGGGGTTTGGTTGATTTGACCAAAAATCTTACTTGGATCAAAAGTCCTAGCCGCTGACGTCCACGGAAATAGAGATTGACGATGGCTAACTTACAATTTTAGTTTCTTAAAAAATATGGTCGGATTCTTAGCAATGGAGGGGAGAAACAATATAAGATCAGAACCACTTCCATTAATTTTCAAGTCCAAAGTTCCAACCGCATTGAAAAGGAAGGTACAACGTGGCACGTGGGGATAAATTCGCTGGCAGTAACGACCCGGTATGAGATGTGGGCAAGGCGAGTTCAATTGACCTGGTGTAGCTGACCTTACCGGTAAATGATTTTTTGTTTACAGGTTTCGTAGATGAGGCGTTGGCGAAAATAAGGCATATCCCTCTGTGTGAAGCTCAGTCTGGCATCTCGGGAAAGAAATTCGGCAAATTGACAGGTGAAAACACCACAGTCACTCCCGTTTTCTTGTCCTGGAATGTTACTCTCAAGAAGTAGTCTCCATTCAGAAGTATTTAGGGCCGACTTCTTCCGCTCCATGTGCTCAAACTCCAAATATGAACGCAAGGCCTGAAAAGGAGCAGACTTTTTAAAAGTCCAAAGCAATTGGGTATCGGCCAATTCCAAATCCTTGCCGTACCTCCAAGCATCTCATATTTCTCCCAAAGAGCGAATCGTAGAATCTTAGCGTCTTCCTCCTGAGGTCAGCTACAGCAACACACCAGTGGACGCCCAGATGAATGGGAAAGATTATTAGATCGTAGGTAAAGAGGTCAACCTGGAAAATTACATTATTAAAGTGCCAATTAAAATTAAAATAAAATAAGAATTTACAAATGAAGGTCATAGCTTGGAGGTTTGAGTGCGTACCTTTCGGGTCCATCTTTTTAAAATGCTGGAGTAACCTTCCTTGAGAAATTTCGGATAGAAGAATGTTGAGAAAACGTACGTTTTCGGTAGACTCGGGTCTGATTGGTTCCGGATGGGGATCATATCCAAGTACGAATTGATGATCTGCTCAAATGAACAAAATGATATAAGTTCGAGCTTTGAAGGAGGTATCATGTCGTACGGGAGGAGAAACTTACGTTGTCGTTGAGCCATTGTCCCGGGGCCAGCGTCTTCAGGTCTGCTACGGTGATTTGTATGTTTGCAGCCGAAACTGCCACCACCTGCGAATCACGCCCTCGGACCTAATTGAAGAATATGAATATGATACATTACCCTTTAACCTTGACCTGAGATCTATATTTGAGAATGCAGTATCTCTAACTCAGGAGTATTTAAAAAAACGTATGGGCTTACCACATTCTCGGCAAAATCTTTCATTTCAGGAGTCATCGGTGGGAGCTTGGGTTCTTCTGGCTCTTCTAGAACAATGATGTCTGTAAGTGTTAGGTTATTGCGAATTCGAGCTTCGATGTCATTTGGTAACGTCGACTTATTCTTGAGTACAGCAAGCTTCTTCGTCTCATAGTCTATCAGATCCTCACGAAGCTTCTGATTGTTCTTGTAAGAGCTCAGACTATTGAAAATAATAATAAATAAAAAAAACATTGGATCATTGGATGGACATTGTAAGCGGACTTCTCATTAATTAATTTATTAATCATATTACTTGAATCAAGATCAGAATGTTTAAATTCCTCTCAGAAGATCATTGTAATAAAATGAGGGTGGATAGTGGATAACCAATCATTGGCAAAGTTCGAACAAGAAATTAAAATAACGTTAAAAAACAAAACAAAGGCAGCTCACCTTTCTTCCAGCCAAGACTTCTTGATGAATTTTGAGCTGCTGGTCTCCACCGCGAGGGAATTGGTATGGTATGGATTGTATTTCGGTGAGATAATTTTTTCGCCAATTATGATGAGATCGTCGTCCTCTTCTTCGACAGTTTTGGATTCTCCTGAATTCCACGGTGTTTGACTAGGAGTGTCGATAATGCCGCTTGGGGAAGAACTAGGAAAAAATCTGTTGCTAGCCCCAATAGGTGATCTCCCGTAGCTAGGGGTTGAAGTAAAGATTTTGGGACGGGTGTCTTCCGGGACTGGAACGTTCGGTTCTTCTTCTAAATCTAAGCATTCAGGCTTGGTAGAATGCCGTGACAATGCCTTGTGCTGTTTCCCCAAAAATACTACATCTTCGTCGCCGTTGGTCGTCGAGAAGAGCTGAAGGCGATGATTGGGTACGGTTTGGCGCGTTGAGGTTTTGGAAGATGAACTCAAAGGTAAAAATACCCCACTTGTTTCCTGTACGGTGGATTGGATAGGATGTAATGGAACCGTAATTGGAATTGTCCGCTGGGATTTCAATTTCTGTGATCTCTTAGGCGGTACTTTGACCATAAGATCTGATCCGGCGTCCACCTGATCCTGCTCGAAACTACTATTGAAACATGAAAACAGCTTTTCCACACGCTTGTGGGAGTCGCGGCTAGTGAAAGGGGTAATCGGCTTCGATGGACCAAATGGTTTAAATGCATGTCCAGGATTCGATTTCCAATTAATCCTGAATAAACAACATAGCATTAGCATTCTTCACTCTGGTTGAACCAAACGTTATACCACTCCTGTGAACTGCTAAATGCTTACCCTCTCCCGGTCATCAGCGAGTACGAGGTCATGGTGGTCGTAGAATCGGGCAGTACCTCCGCCTTGTGAGGTGCTCCTGCCTGAGACTTCCCATTAGGAACCTTAGAATTCCCATTCCGCTTCTGCTCTGACATTGACTGTATTACTCGTTGGTATTTCGTATTGGGGGCTGACATCCTGTTCAAATGATTCACTTATTTACTAGAATGAAGTAGAGCAGAATAAAGCTCGAACTTACGCTGATGGGGTATAAAATTCCTCGTAATCGTCTTCTGCCTTCCGCTTTCGACTAAATGAACAAATCCCGTTGTTATTATGACGTTGTCCGTTTGAATATGTTCTCGGCGCGGCTGCTGGTCTTGTGTCACGGTCCCGCTCGCGGCGTAGCCAAGGAGGAAGTAAATCCCACAGCGTTCCAACAAGTGTTCGCACGAGTTCAGTCATCCCGCCGTCGCTGCCAATTTAACGGACAAAACCTGAAAATGCAAACCACTTGGAATTGGTTCGGTGCTGCCCCAAGATTTCGTCTGTTTAAGCCTCAGCTGGATATAGGGTAGATGGTACTGTCAATGTCAAGTTGAATTCACTATTATTGCAGGGTCAAAGTTTAACATCTCTCTCTCTGTCTCTACTTAAATTTTATTTGAACTTGAAACTTATCAACTTCACTTTTCAAATGCAAAATTCTGATTTTAAAGATCGCTGCATAATTTCCAAGTTGGCGCCCTTTCGCTGTCACCCTTATTGCGAAGAACTCAACTTCCGGTTTGGGAAATGTGAGAATTATTTCATGAAATTTTAATAACTCTATAAATGAAATTGACATGACTTTAACTAATTACAATTCTATAAATCAATGCAGTTCACATGTCAGGATCATTTACACCCACAGCATAGCAGCGTACTCTAGAAAAGCAGAGGGAGGTGGAAAGAAAGGATGAAAATTGATTTCCCCTTCTATATTTACTGCGTCAAGCGCAAATATGGCGTGACCTTGAAATAATTTTAAAACTGCAGATCCGTGATTTAATTAGAAGGCGTCAAATTGGTTGGTCCATCAATTAGTGGTTCGCGAAGGTAACGGATTCCTATAATCTAAGGGTTCTGATGATTGATCAATAAAAAATTTACATCATCACAAATGCAGTAGAATTTTCTCCTCGCCCCCAGATTTTTATTGTACCAAACCCGACTTGCTACTCCATTTCCCTGTGACATACGAAAAAAGTTGATAGCTGCAAAGTCCTGAGTCCTGACAAGATGGACAAAGATAAATTTGAGTTCCGCCTTTTGAGAGAAATAGAATCTCCTTCATTGGCGAAGAACCGCAATGAGCTGGAGAAGTGGTAAAATTGGTTTCAATCCCCCAGCGCAGCACTGCACTGCAAAGAAAAAACAAAGTTTTATTAAATTCTTCCAGGTCTATGAAGGATGGACTCCGCTTTCAGGGCTTTTCGTTTGATCGTCCTTACAAGGCTTACTTGATGGAAACATTTGTCCAGGACTTCCTTTCTTCTCCAGAAGTGGTGCAGAGCTTAGAAGTACTTAACCCAAATCATCGATTTGGACCAATTGGTAAAAAGCGGCATGACATCCTTCAGTGCGAAATAGGATCCAAGGAAGCATCATGTTTTTGTCTTCTCCCTTTGTAGGAATTCCAGCAGAGTATGTCCGGATGCGAGGTCTCAAATGTTCTTTGAGCACAATGAGCATCTTTACCAAGCTCACAGAAGCGGAGCGTGTTGTCCGGGAGAGTGGCGACATTAAGAAATGTGTCGATGACTTTGTGACTCCTTGGCTGGATGAAGCAGACTGTTTTGGAGATCCGATCCAAATTGGAAACGAACTCCGCAAGGTACGACCTCCATGGCTTCCATGCTCAGTCTCCTTTGAGTTCCAAATTGGAATTCGTTTTTTGAAGATGCTGCTGGTCCCGTCAGAAGTTTCTGATGTATTCTCAGACGAGGAAAAGGATGAGTTCTTGGTACGGATTTTTGGACACTTGGTCATTGGCGGATCCCTTTGTCAATACGAGGACATTCTGAGTCCATACCTCACGGTGACGAAACTACTCTACAAAGATCTTGTAAGCATACAAGCGGATAATGGCGGAGAGGGCGACTCAACCAAAATTGTGTCCGAAGTGATCCAGATCTTAAGTACACGCCCAGCAGAAGAGAGCAAAGGAACCAGCCAAGACTTACTCTTCGCCAAACCAAATGTGAACAATTTCTTCTACTTGGTTGTTGACCCTTTTCAACGCATCGTCAAAACGTTCTACCATCATGCCTAAAAGCAGAAAGTGAAAAATATGAATCAAAGTGTTTTACTGGTCTGTGAAGATACCAAAAATGAAATTAGTAATGATAAAAAATATCCCATGCGAATTATGTCAGGCTAATGCGAACGTTAAGGAAGGGATCACTAAACTTAATTTAAATTATAACTCATCGTTGTCGTCCTCCATCTCTTCTTCCTCATCTTGCCCATCTTCGTCCATCTGGGCTTCAGGCTCGGTACTCTTGTAGTGTCGATACTCTGGTTTCAGTTCAAACATGTTGCGATGTGGATTTTTTACGCAGTAGACGCAAACGTCTTTTAGTACCTCTTTCAGGTACGTCTGGAACAAAACAAGAGAATTAATATTTAATTCCGAGTGATCAAAGATGATCAGATCAATATCTCCGCCTGGAGAAAAAATGGTCTGATCAGATCTTTCTTGAAGGGCGATCGCAAGCTGAACTGGATAAATAAATGAATTATTGTGGGTTGAAATTCCAAAAACTTACCACTGGCTGATTTGTTATGCGAACTAAATCCTTGAGAGTGTAGTACTGATGCTTCTCGAAAGCATTAAAGAGCATTTCCATAACCTTGTCCCGATCATCTCGTGACTTTTTCCCTTCGTTCTTCTTCTTTTGTTCGTAAGCAATCTGCAAAAAAAAAAGAAGATTCACGTTTATAATCAAGCAGAGGGTGTGCTACAATGTACTGCTTCCTCCATGTGCTTACGTTATGTTTATGATCCGAGATGGGCTTGTAGTTCTGAACAGCTCGATCCAGTTGAATCACTTGACGTTGGGGTTGGGCTACTTTCTTCATTTCCTCAACCTTGAGCTCAAGATAACTTTTATCCGCATATGGCCGGCATTCCAATCGTTGCTGAATTTTCCCTTCCATCCTGACCTTCTCAGTATCCGTCACTTCATCCGTATCAACCGAGAAAACGCCAATAGCCTGCTTACTTACTGAAGCCACAATTAGCTCATGCTCTTTTGGAATATCCTTTTCCCCGGGTTCATTAAGGCAGAGCGTAGCTTCGGTCAAGGACAGAGTAACCCTAGGTTTAGCAACTCCTGGAATCTTTACAACCCGTAGCTTGGCAGCGTCAACATCTCCAGGAAGTTTCTCCCATCTGGTGGACAGATACTTCGGAACCTGGAAGTCAAAGCAAAAGCCAATTGGTTAATCTTTACTGTCTGAAGTCAAAAATTCATCAGAACACAATTGGGTTGGTATCGCAAATAACTTGACTTTCCGAGCGGTGATGCTTCTAATGGACTCGTCCACATGGTGTAAATAAATCTACTGCATATGCCGTTATCTTACGCTACACAATTTGACGCCAGCCGGGCATTGACCTCATTCATTCTTAAATTCCATGGGGTAAACTGGCGGAAGAATTTAAATCTGAGATAAATTCCAATATGGCCCGTGTGCGACAGCTGTTTCACATGAACAACTTTTAGTTGTGGACCAACGATAAACGCATGTAACTTTCTAGTTCGGTAATTGAGATTAACTTTAATTTTACCTTTACTAGCCAAATGCCTCTATTTGCATTAGAGATGTCCATTTTGGTATGTTGATGTGAAGACGGTGGATGTGGAATAGCGGGTGAGGATGTCGTCGCTGCTGCTCCTGGGGATCCATTTTGTGATGGTGGAGGTGAATCCATGACTCTGTAACTTTTAAATTGACACAGGATGGGGTTAATTAATTAATTTTCAATTTTTATTTTGGGAAAGAATTTCGAAATGACTTTCAGGAATGAAAGAAAACGAACAACTAACTGACTGACTACTGAAATGACTACGAAAAAATCCCGCTTTTTATCTTTTCAAAAATCAAAGGGATATCTCGTGGAATTTGGAAAGTTATTCAAAAATTACATTTAATATTTTTCTAAACATTTTGGATAAACTTCGTTTTTCTAATCACCGACAATTATTTTGTTAGTCGTGTTATTTTAGTGTTGAACCCAATCGGTGAAACCCAACCGTTAGTCAGATGAGCTCGAAGACGTAACTTCCAGCATCCCACTGCACGTCAATTATTTTTGCATTTACTTGACCCAACAGCTGATGATCATAATCGGTTAAAGTGGGATGATGGGACCGGATCCGGATGGACTTGGTGGAAATGTCGGAAACTTTGCCAGAGAAGACTTTACTCTTCTTAATTTGTCACGGTCCTCATCCACCCCGTCATCTTCAGATGAATTATTTGCACATCACCAACACCCGCTTCCTCCAAACAATCCCAACAAAAAGAAACGATTCCGTCTGAAACGGTAAATCAATTAACATTTTCAATTAGAAAGACCACGATGAGGTTCTTCATTACATTATAATTGTATTTGGGATTTAGAAAGGGTGGGTACTCCGTTCGACAGAATAGATTAACAGAAGATTCTAGTCAATCTCACTCTCGCGGAGTATCGCCTTTTGGATCAGCCCTCGGAAGCAGCTCAACTGTGATTTATGCGTTTGTCCTCCTTCTCCTCTGCTGGTCTGCAACATTGTCATGGCTTGTATTTAGCCTTCGGAATCAGTTGGTCACTACAAATACGAACTTGGCCGCATGTAAGATATCAAAATGAGATTACAACAGGTATCCATCCATTCTTAGGTTAATAATGAACTTTTTTGCTTGCAGCTGAAGCCGTGACGAAAGATTTACCGATGGAACTGACAAAAATGAATCAGACGATTCAGATCCTGCAAACAAATGTGACAGAGCTGGCTTCCCTCGTCGCTGCTTTACAGACTCAGCTTAGCAACTCTGAAAAGAATTTGACAGAGACCAATGGACTTCTGAAGGATCTTAAGAAGGATTTAGCACTTCTTGGGTCCAAGGAGGCTGAGCTTACCGCCAAGGTTGACAAGTTGGAAAATGCAGTCCCGAAGGTGACAAACGCAGTGGCAGCTGATGGTACTGGTGGACCTACTGGTAAAGTCAGTAATTGAGGAAAGATTGAAGTCTATGACGAGGCATTGAAGAGACGACGTTAACGACTAACGGAGTGAAGGGAATTGTGAAGGAAACCCCAACCATTGTAATCCTGTGATTTATATCCACGAATGTGTGCCATTTTATAACATTTTTAATCCCATAAAAACATAACAAGTCAATTTATATTCTTGTAATAGTTAGAGAACGTGATTAAGTTGATTATGTCATACGAGTCGAGTGGTTTTTAGTCATTTTAGTTAATTGTAACAAATGGTTCCTTTACGCAACATGAACGGCCGGCGTGTTCTTACAAGAGCCATTAACTTCTAATTAGTTATGGTCACTGGTTATAGCTTGTTTACTCAGTAATTCATTAGTTTAAGCTTGACATTTAATTCCAGGAGACAACAATCAATTAGCAAAATTATTCCTTCCGTATGGTTAAAACTCCATCAAAACTTTCCGAGAAAATAAAAGCTTTTTGAAAGTCCAAGTCCAGGTGGACTGTTGAGTGCGTTAAGATGATTAAGTGTGTATACAATAAATAATATACCCAAATTATTATTCTGTAAAATCAAATTTTGCATTTTTGCATTGTTGCAATTTACAACAATTGACGATAGTTGTAATTGACACCATCCGTTTACACCGATTTCTGTGTTGAGCTTTTATTTCCACTTTCCCCGAACCCGAATAGAGCGCCCAAAAATTCGAATCTTACATTTATGCAGATAGGAATCAAAAGATTTACATTCGTTATTTTATCAAAAATCTTAATTGTTTTCATTTTATTTTATGTTGTAGTAAGGTAAGGAGATTGTTTCTATTTTATCTGTTCTGAACAAGCGATCACAACAACAATCCTGGAGTGACTTTGGTTCTAAGCACTTTATTAAGCCTTTGGTAAGTCATTGTTCTACAAAATTACTGTGAACACTCAAACAAAGGGTCGTCATAATTGTAAATCTTAACTGTATGTTCACTGACTGATTTTTATTTATAAGGTTCAAGCATGAATACTTCAAGACCAAGAGGAGCTGATGGTGAAGGTGAATCCAAACCTACCAAAGATTTTGGACTTGGAGAGTTTTCAGCCCGTGCGTTATCCGAACAACTAGACGCCCTTGGTCTAGATGATGACGATGACGATGATGAAAACGATCCTGGCGACCCAATGAATATCACGGACTTCCTAAACTCCAATGGTGACTTAACTGGACTTTCAGAGTGGACAGATTCCGAACATGATGAGTTAGAGGGATTGGTCAAGCCGAAGCACCGTGACATCTCTCCAATGGATACTGTTGCTGAGAAAACGGTCGTTCCAACTCGGCTTACAGAGCGACCAGCAGCCACCTCCAATCCTCAGACTACACACTCTCCTCCACACAGTAGTACGACGATCGTGAGCCCGTGTTGTAAATCTCCTCATACCCAAGGACATACCCACCCAATTTCTACGCAACCTTTAGGTTCTGTCCGTGGTCCCAACATGACACCCGACAATGCCCGGGGGCAAGGGCAAACGCAACAAATGTTCACCCGTGCACCTAACTTTCGAACTCCTGGAGGCTACAAGCCTCCTTTAATTGAAAAGGAACCGAGAAATCTCACAGATGAGCAGCTTCTTCAAGAGGTGAAGGAAATGTACGCCGAGGATCGTCTTCTTCATGGTGCAGATGTCCCAGATTCTACAGATCAAGATAAGGATTCCTTGGAATTCTTGCTCAAGGATCCCCAGTTTGGAAAGATGGCAGAACTTAGTTTTGGCGAAGGAAACCAGCCCTTACCTGTGGAAGAACCGTTAGTTACCGAGTCAAAAGCTTGGGTTTGTAACAAAGATGACAAGGTTAAGGTTACCCTGGATGTCCCCATTAAAATACCAGCAGTTTCGTCCAGAATAATCCCGTCCGTCATCAATGCCCCTCGGGTTTCTACGGGTCGACGATCACCAAATTCAAGGAAAGATAATCTAGCCGAGCTCAGCCGACTGTGGGATGAAATACAAGATACGAAGCAAAGACTGGAGCACGACATGAGTTCCCTCGTCAATCCAATCTCCTCTGACAAGGGTTGTATAGTTGAAGATTCCCAACTCAGAGATCTCACTCCAAGTACTGCGAGAAGCAAACCCCAATCTCAGTTGCCACCACAAGCACCCTCTGCGTCAATTTCCCGTCGAATTTTGAGTATTGGAAAACGAACCTTTGTCCCTGAATCTCCTACCGCTGCTGTCATCGCCCCTGATAAGACCGGAGAATGCGGTGATACTGCTGACGGAGAGAGTACGAAGTCACCTGGCAAGGTTGTACCGAAACGGAGTGTCAGGAAGACCAAAGGGAAACATCACCGTCATTGGCGCCAAGGAGCAGGTTCCTCGGCTTTAGTCCCTTTGAAACCAAACCTCCGAGCTCCTTACACGGACGACGAGGTTGGACTGAACCAGGATGAAGTTGATGAGATTCTACAGGAGACTGACATTCAGGAATCCGAATTGGATGACCTCCTGAGTGAAATCAGTGATTATGTTCCGGATGTAGGAGTTTCCGAAATTACAAACTTCTTCAAACATCCAGACTTCCGTTGGGCAAATGGAGAATCAAACGGAGAGGAAGAAACGGGTTACAAACAAAAATACTTTGAAGAAAGGTATCGCCGAGACCATTGTGAGAATGAGATTTCCCGACTCCAGAAGGAACTCCTGGAAGTGAACGAAAAAGTGTCCGTATCCGATGGAATTATCCATGGGAAGGAGGCAACAATTACCAAACTGAACAAAGTTTATCAGCGAGTTCAAATTCAATGGAAATCTCACGAGAAGGGATGTAAGGAGGAACTGACACAAATTAGGGCTCAGAATGCACAACTCAGGGGAAGACTGGGAGAATCCAAGGAACGAATCTCAGTGTATGAAGAAGAATTGGAGAAAGCAATCGAAGTCAGCGAGAATTTCAAAGCAAAAGTCGAAATGGTGCTGGAGGACTTGGAAGTGGAGAGGAGTGAGGGACGGGAGCAGAAGGAAGAACTGGCCAAAGAGATAAGCTCACTCAAATCTTCGCTTACCAAGGCACAAGT
>JAQIWD010000277.1:0-25453 GCA_034694825.1 Anurida granaria
TGTAGTAAAAGAGACACGCATGAGTGGGCAGACGAATCCTAATTTCAGTGAAGTTCTTTTTATGGAGAAACGAAAGAAATGCAAACAATTATTCCGCCGGGATAATGGCGTCCTTTTCCCCATGGAACTGAAGCTTTAATCTCATTTTCGTGATCAAGGGATGGTTGTTGGATTGTTGTCCATGTCCATGTTGCTTGGATTATTGCATGTGGTACACCTGTACAGGCAGGCCAAGGTCCTCATCATCTCCCCACCAGACATAATCCCAATTAGGAGTTTTAATAACAATGGGAAATTAGAGAAATTATATAGGGAGGGAGTAGGGAAAGAAGAGTAATTAGACGCTTCCGCGGGACCAGGGACTCCTCCCCCTTACCTTTACACTTGTAGAGTTCTTCTGGAGGTATCTCATCCACACATCAAAAGTACGGGGGATGTAAAACACGAATCTACTCATGAACTCATCATTTTCATGACATCCGTAAAAAGACACACACGAAGGAGGAAGGGAAACTGGAAGTGGGATAACAATAATTTAGCGTACATTTCTCCGGGCTAAACTTCATGATCAAATGCGTGGGTTAGAAATCCTGCTGCTGCGGAAGTGCATAAAGTCCTGTCGGCGCGTACTTTCACCCTCTTTTGGCTTTGCTAATTACAATCCCTCGGCCCCCAGATAAGGAGATGATGCTGAAGAAGGAGGCGGCGAGTGTCCTCAAACATGCCCTTGAGAAGGACACGTCCCCAAATGACCTCAATGATCTCAGTTGTCCCTACTGCACATTTGTCACGGACTCGGAAACACGACTCACGGCCCACCTCACCACGCAGCACTCCTCCGGAACGGATCTGTCGACCTCCCTCAGCTCCTCCACTTCGACCGGAGGGGGCCAAAGGTCACGGAATCAAAACAATGATGAACGTCACCGAACGACGACTTCCTCCTCAGAATCTCCGAACAGTATGACTTGCCCCCTTTGCCAAGAACCATGTCCGGATCGACATAATCTTGAAACGCACGTGATGCAAGTCCACTCTGTGAATGCAGAAGGGCTCCAGCGTCTCCTCATCCTTGTGAATCAGAGCCATTGGCTTACGAACCCATCACTTGGTCGCCATTCTACGGGGAACCAGAGCTACTCCTCGGGTGACCTCAAGTCAGACTCTAACGATGAGAATGAAAAAGATGGGGGGAAGTCAGAGAGTGAGAGTTGTCTGGAAGATTCCTTGAACGAGCCAGAAGACTTGCGCTGTGCCACTTGCACCAAGAACTTCCGCTCACTCGATGACCTCTGTCACCATCAAAATGACCTTGGACACTTTGAGGTCAAGCAGACGCCCACGGGCTTGGGATACCTGTGCTGGAAGAAAGGATGTAACCAGTACTTTCCTACTCCCACGAATCTCCAGATCCACTACCGAGAGATCCACCACCTCCGACGTCGGACATCGGCTGGAGCTTCAGTAACGGTGTCGGAAAAGCACCTCCACAAGTTCCGTTGTAACCAGTGCTCACTCGCATTCAAAACGATGGAGAAACTCCAGATCCATGCCCAGTACCACACGATCCGAGATGCTTCCAAATGTAACTTTTGTGGGCGGAGCTTCCGCTCTGTCCTTGCACTCCAGAAACATGTGGACAGTAGTCATTCGGAGCTGAGTGAGGAGGAGTTGGCCAGTTTCCGACAACGTATTGCCAGTAACCCACTCATTCTCAGCGGAATTACTGGACAAGTCCTGGACTCGGCCATGAACGAATTACTCCAGAAGGAGTCGGGGCGTGATGAGGAAATGATGGAAATTGATGAGAGTGGGGAAGCGATTGAATCTGGGGATGGGGACAGCAATGATTCCGGTGGATCCAAAGACCAGCAACAACTCTTTGAAGACTATTTGAATACGCAGGCAATGGCTGAGGACTCGTACAATGACCCCACGCGGAAGTACAAGTGTCACCGGTGCAAGGTTGCATTTACGAGGCAGAGCTACTTGACCTCCCACAACAAGACTTTGCTCCATCGCAAAGGGGAGAAACTGAGTTACCCCATGGAGAAATACCTTGACCCCAATCGACCCTTCAAATGTGAAGTCTGCAAAGAATCGTTTACTCAGAAAAATATCCTATTGGTTCACTACAACTCAGTCAGCCACCTTCATAAACTCAAAAGGGCAATGCAGGAGCAAGCATTCCTGTCACAGGTCGGTGGGGCCAACAACTCAAATAACAACAACAGCATGGTCCCACCAAGTCCCCTCATGAGCCCAGCAACTTCCAAGAGTACCCCTACCACCACTCCGGCTTCCGGCGGCGACGGGAAGTTTACGCCTGCGCAGAGCTCGGCGACCACCTCAGCAGAGGATGAAGACAAGAAGCCGTTCAAGTGCAACATTTGCAAGGTCGCTTACAGCCAAGGCTCGACCCTTGACATTCACATGCGGAGCGTCCTCCACCAGACGCGCGCATCCAAACTCCAGGAACTTGCGCTCAACGGACAAATTGATTTGTCGAAACCGCTCATTGAGCAACCAGAAACGTCGCGGGTCCAGGACCAACATAAGAAACTTATCCAGGAAATGCTCAGCCCCAAAGGGGATGGATCCTTTGGTTCAAATCCAGCGCCTGCGCGCTCATCCTCACCCGCATCCAGCTCCAGTCCCCAAACGACTCTTTCCAGCATTTCTCCTGCACAGGCAGCGGTCGCTTGTCAGCGGTGCGGTACCGTTTGTAACTCACAGGAAGGGCTCCTCCAGCATCAGCATCTCTACTGCCTCTATTCAGCCAATCCGTTGAGCCTCTTCCCACCTATGCCATCGCCCAATTCCACATCGACCCCAAACACGTCTCTATTGGCTGACGGCGGAGAGCGGTGCGGCTCACCCATGGACACGGATACGTTCGGAGTGACTCGGTTCGTCATGCCGAGCCGGAAGTCGTCCCAACTCTACAAGCACATCCTGGAATCCTATGGATTTGAAATTGTGATGCAATTCAACGAGTATCACCAGAAGCGACGCCGAGATGCGGAGCGTGGGGAAGCAGAGGATGAAGGAGAGTTGGATGAGCGGATCCTGAAAGAGTTCCCGGAATTGGCCAAATCCACGTGCCCATTTTGCAAGAAAGTATTTTCCTCAGTATGGATACTCAAGGCTCATTGCGAGGAGATCCACAAGGACGTTGTGTCCATGGAGACTCTGGAGAGCTTCGCAGACGTATTCCGATCAATCTATATGAAGAAGCTGGAAAACTCTGGAACGAGTGGTGAATCAAATCCTTATGAAAATGGAAATGAAGAGGTTACTGGAGGAAACTGTCCTAAGGAAACCAACAACCAATCCCGGCACGCTGCTGCCCCTTCTCCCCCCACGGCCTCGGTTACGCCTGCTTCCAGCTCAGAATCCGTGTCAGGTGGGACAGGTGGGAACGAACGGCCGAACAATATGCCAAATACACCAATCAGAGACAGGGAAGCGAGAGAGAGTAGTGGAGGAGGGTCAAATTTGGCAGCGTCCTTTGCTCAGCAAATGAATGATGTCCAGGCAGCATTGGCTTCCATGGCGGCGGCTTCCCAATTGTCACAGCATTTCAATCCAATGATGAATCCAATGATGATGGCGAGTCTTGGGATGGGACTTCCGCTGGGACTCAACATGAATGCCCTGGCGGCCATGAATCTCCAACCACCGCTCGTTCCCATGATGATGCCCTCACCGTTTGACCACGGTATGAATTCTATGCAGAATCAAAATCTGACCAACCAACAAAATGCGGCACTTTTCTCTGCAGCGGCTGCAGCCCTGGATAATCATCCTCGGGAACAACATTCTAAGCAGCAACACCAACAACAGCAGCAGGCGGGGTCGCAGGGTGGTGGCCCTTCGCAGCAACAGCAGTCGATCCCACCCCCAGCCCCAAGTGGTCAAGGTCAACAGAAACGAGCTCGGACGCGGATTACGGATGACCAGTTGAAAATCCTCCGAGCCCATTTTGACATTAACAACTCCCCATCTGAGGATCAAATCTCACAAATGGCAGCCCAGAGTGGACTTCCACCCAAAGTAATCAAGCACTGGTTCCGGAATACGCTCTTCAAGGAGAGGCAGCGAAATAAGGACTCGCCCTACAATTTCTCCAATCCACCCTCAACTACCCTCAATTTGGAAGAGTATGAAAAGACGGGAGAAGCCCAAGTGAAGGCAATTGATCCCGAGGATCAGAAACAATACGAAAATCCAACACCTACCCCACCCCCACCTCCAA
Source organism: Anurida granaria (assembly GCA_034694825.1). NCBI lineage: Eukaryota > Metazoa > Arthropoda > Collembola > Poduromorpha > Neanuridae > Anurida > Anurida granaria. Next base: position 4,259 of record JAQIWD010000277.1, read on the forward strand.
TCAAGAAGGAACCAACTGGGAAAAAGGCACTCCAGGAGCGGCAATCCGCAGCTTTGGCCCAACAACAATTGGCTGCACAACAGCAACAACAGTTACAACAACAACTCCTGAATTCCCATCTCCAGGCACTCCAGCAACACCATCAGGACACGCTCTCAGCCTACTCCCACCACCCTGACCTTCATGAGATGCTCCTGGGTGGGGATTTTTCAGAGACAGAGTCAAGGAGTGAGGAAGATCACCATGTGAGTACCCACCACCAATCAAAGCCAAAGAAAACACCCAAGGCCCCTGCAGCCAAGAAACTAAAGTTGGATCCTGACGGGGTCACTTCCCCAGGGGGGAGTCTGAATCTATCCATGGGCTCTGGGGCACATGCGCATGAGAGCTCATCCCTCTCTTCATCTCCGTCACCGCAGCAGATGCTTCCACCGCCAAAGGGCTTTGCGACGCCGACGTCCTTGCCAACCAATGCCAATAACCTCCTTTCCCTCGCCTCTCCGGTCAATCTTAACAGCCCCGGAAGTAGTTCAGGGCGAGGTGAAAGTGCATCCATGACGACTCCACCGCTATCAAATTGCCCCAGTCAGAGCTCTGGGAAGAGGGCGAATCGGACGAGGTTTACGGATTACCAAATCAAAGTCCTGCAGGAATTTTTTGAGAACAATGCGTACCCGAAGGATGATGATTTGGAGTACTTGAGTAAGTTGCTCGGCCTCAGTCCCCGCGTCATTGTTGTCTGGTTTCAAAATGCGAGGCAGAAGGCACGGAAGGTCTACGAGAACCAACCCCCGGTGGATGCTCCGGAAGAGGGGGCGGGGCGATTCCAAAGAACGCCAGGACTCAATTACCAGTGCAAAAAGTGTCTCCTCGTCTTCCAGGTAACGTAAACCAGTTATTCCTTATTTTTTGGATTTATTATATTCCTTATGGAACTTATGGAACATTGAGCTAAATTATAAATTTCTTCAGAAAAAATAAAGTGGCGTTTTCACTTTAGCGCTGAATTTCCAAATTTGAAATTTACATCGTTAATGGTCCCATTCTTACAATTTCAGCGCTACTACGAACTCATTCGACATCAAAAGACGCATTGCTTCAAGGAGGAGGTTAGTTAAATTTTTTATAATCAATATAATTAATTGTTGAGTTTCTGAATACAATTCATTCAGGTGTGAATGAGCTTGGTTATATTTCCGTTTCTATCTCATGATTGGCCCATTTTTAAACCCTTTGTTCTGATTTTGTTAGGATGCAAAGAGATCAGCGCAGGCCCAGGCAGCGGCGGCTCAAGTAGCCGCGGCAATGTCATCAGAGGATTCCAACTGCAGTGGGGTCACGGACAACAATAGCCTCACTTCCAGCTGTGGACCGAGCCCTGGAGCTTTAGCCATTGCCAATTGCAATTCCAACCCGGCAGGAATTTCCCCTGGAGTCGGCCATTTTGGATCCAATGAAAACATTAAGACCGCCCCGGTTGGAAACTCAAATTCAGACGAGTCCTTTCAATGTGAAAAGTGCAACTTGGTATTTTCTCGATTTGAGCTTTGGCGAGAACATCAATTGGTTCATCTCATGAACCCCAATCTCTTCCCTTCCTTTACATCCGAGAGCCCATTTGGGATATTGCAACAACATGCCCAGACCCAGCAGCAAACGCAACAACAGCAACAACAACAACAATTGACGACCCAAGTCCAACAACATCAACACCAACTCCTCCAGCAACAAATCAAAATGGAGGCCAAGGAGTCACAACAGTCTCCGAGTGAGACAAGTTCCATTGCTGGGGATGCTACTGGGAAGAGAAAGTGGTCAGCAGATGAGCACACGGAAGATGACGAGGTTGGGCATGATGGGCAGGGAAGAGACAAGCGACTCAGGACGACCATCCTCCCTGAACAACTCGACTACTTGTACCAAAAGTATCAAATTGAGAGCAATCCAAGCCGGAAAATGTTGGAGACAATAGCTAGGGAAGTGGGACTTAAAAAGAGGGTTGTCCAGGTGTGGTTCCAGAATACTAGGGCGAGGGAACGGAAAGGTCAATTCCGAGCGCATGCGCAGGTAATCAACAAGCGATGTCCCTTCTGCCCCGCCCTTTTCAAGGTCAAGTCAGCCCTGGAGACACACTTGGCAGCGAAACATGCAGACCAGTATAGCAAGGGAGAGATTAACATTGACGCCATTCCGGATGAGGACTACGACGGTCCTCCGTCGCCGCTGACTGGGGGTGACAGTAGTTCCAAAGGGCCCATCGGCTACGGATCTCATCCTACCGCCCCGGGCTCACCCTCGCCCAATATCATCATGGCCCCCTTTCTCCACAGCTTGTCAGCCCATGCCGAACTGGAATCGAATCTGACGAAACTCTACGAAGAAAGTTTGAAGCGATACGCTGCGCAGGTCCAACAACAAGGGACGCCTAGTCACAATGGACGCTCCGAAGGACACGTCCCTTCAGACCTTCGCTTACTAAAATCCGAATCGGGTGGGACGACGGAATTCCCGCTTGACCTTTCCAAACCCGTTGACCTCTCAAGGGGAGTGCCAAAGGCAGAAGACTCAATGGACAATGACTACATGTCAGGTGAGCAAAAGATTCTTTGATTTCTAACTTGTTTGTGTTGTCTCTGGGCGAATGGGAGGCGAATGGTACTTACCCTGTGCACTGCACTTGCGCTCTAATTAAGGCGGTCTGCGCTTCTTACGCTTCTACCTCCTGCTCCTCACCTTGACCCTTACTCGTCTCTTCTTTCGTTCATTTCTAGTTTTTGGAATTTATCCCAAGGTCGTTGGGTTGGATTGAGGTTTGTCCTTGACCTTGACATGCCTTGACCTTTGGGACATATCATGAGAGTGAAGTGCACAGGTGGCCCCTCCCCCGTCCCTTCCATGAGTAGAAAGTGTACTAATTCTGCGCCGCCTGTGTCCACAGATGGGGAATTTGACGACTCTCATGATAGTCCCAACTCACCTGCGTCCAGTACTGCGTCGACCCAGAAGGGGACTGGTGGATCTCAAGGTGGTGGTGGTGGTGGTGGAGTAGGGGGGTCAAACGCAGGGAAAAGGTTTCGGACCCAAATGTCAAGTCTCCAGGTCAGCTGACGATGATCTCAATCTCGTCTTCCTCATCCTCACGCAAAGAGTTCGGTTCACCTTTTTTTGTTTTATTCTTTGCCATTTGCTTCTTTTATTTTATTGTTTCAATAGAGTGTGAATGTTTCTTTCTTTAGTTTTACAAATTAATTTAGGAGTTATTTAAACGAAATTGAAAATTATAAATTTATAATTAAAATCTCCCAAAACGTTTCCCTTCCTTACAACCTAGAATTGCCGCAGCATTTTTTCGTTGGATCCTTTAGGGGGATTCGCGAAGTTCCTCTCGAAATGGACACGGTCTTGGCCGGAGCTTTTAATGGGAGCGTTGGTGGGAATTTTTGCTTTTTATGCCATTGCCTCCACAACGCTTTTCATGGATGTGGGAATGTGAGCCTGAATCTTCCGTTTTGGTTTTCGCATTTTGCCTTTTCTGCGGAAAGGAAAAGTGATTGAGATGATGTTTTATGGCTCATAAGACGAGGAAATTCCTTCATAAAAAGTTTCCAATCTCTCTTGTTATTTGCTTGACGACAAGGAGGATCTCTTCATCCCTAGACTTGAATTTCCTACGTGTCCCTTCCCTCCTACCGCTAATGTTTCCCCTTTAACGCCAAGGTGACTCCTTAAATTACCTTAGTTGCAAAATCCCTGCAAATTTTCCCAGAGGGGCTAAGGAAGTTAAGTGCTTCATTTTTGGGGCTTCGCATGCTTTCCCTTTTTGATAAAATGGAGAATATGGAGAGGATGTGCAAATAATTTCTTGTAGTTTTCTTAATATTTATTGCTTTACTTTGTGTTAATTCCAGGTGAAAGTGATGAAGAATCTGTTTGCTGACTACAAAACCCCAACAATGGCCGAGTGTGAGATGCTAGGAGAGGAGATTGGGCTACCCAAACGCGTTATTCAAGTCTGGTTTCAGAATGCTCGGGCAAAGGAGAAGAAAGCAAAGCTGAATCTCCAAAAGGCAGGATTAGTTGACCCCAATGACCCACCCTCCAAACCGCTCTCAAACTGTAAACTCTGCGACTTTTCCTACTCTCACAAATACTCCATTCAGGATCACATCTTTACCCGGCGTCACATTGACGTCGTTAAGGCTTCCATTCAGGGTGGGAAAACGGACAAGAAGAGCAAAGTGACCGCCGCCGCCGCACTGCCACTACCAGCCCCACCTCCACCACCGCCCCACACCTCCAACGGTCTCCCACCTCAAAAGACATCAAGTGAGGATTTCCTCCAACTCTACGGCGTCGTCAGTACCACCTCCCCCTTCATCCACCAATCAAAACACACCGGACCTGGTAAGTGAACCACTCTCGCTACTCTACTGTTTTTGTCTCCAAGAAAACCAGGACGGATGGAGGACGATGTTGAAAGACTGAGTCAAAGTTCCCTCAGAAAATGTCGTGCCAGGTCATTTACTAACAAAATTGTCAAAAAGGTAGCTATTTAGGAAGTGATTTTTAGTAAGACCCAATTCTACATCCCAGTGGCTAAATTCATTATGTATTCATACTAACAAAAACTCAGGCCCACCCGTTAAGGTCAACGACTAAGTTTGATGAAAGGTAGGAAGTGGAAGTGGATTGGTCCTTGGCCCTCAGAGCCAAGAGCCAATCTCCGCCCACTTTCTTAAATTAGTCTCTTACCAATTACTAATACAAATCATGGTTCAAGATTCCTAGTACGCACCGTCGTACACACTTTTTTTGTTATGTTTTCCCTTGCTTTGTTATATTAATTTAAATTATGCAAGTTAGACCATTACGTAGGTACATCATTTATTTTAAAATTAATTTAATTAAACTTTACTTTAATTATTAAGGAAATCAACTTTTGTTCATTTTTTTTTAGTTTGTAATAATTTCCAGTGATTTTGAGACATGACGTGAAACAAAATGAAAAAAGAAGTTACATAAAAACCCTAAAAGAGAATCGTTATAATTTGAGGAGCATCTTTGTGTTGTTACTTTTTTGCATCTTTTTTTTGCATAATTCCGCCCTAGTGTTTTGTGAGGTGTAAGGATTATGAGAGGAGAGATTTTGGCACTTTGTAAAGGGAGCTTCAGGGCATTGACTTCCTGTTGCTAATAATGAGAAGATTGGAGGTTGTTACATGAATTACATACGAATCTCTGAATGGAGGAGGAGTGAGAAGATGGGCAAGGACCATTTAAGTTGGTTTTTCTCACCTGAATTTGCACTCCTCTGGCGCCAATTAGATCTTCTCGCTTCAATGCCCATGGAGACAACAGGATAGGCAAAGATTCGACGATCCAACGTGTATCAAAGGAATATCTTCCGATGGAACTAATTTAATGTGAAACTTTTGTAAGAGCGGAGCCATTAATTGGTGCAACCAAGATGAAAGAGAGTCAATCTGGGATTTATGGGGAACGATTAAGATTCTGATCTCAAGATGAGCAATTTCATCCTAAGATCCAATCGGAACCAAATGGCAATTACGTGGACAGGAGGCAAAAAAGGACGCCATGGACTTCAGGACTTCGATTCCCACGTATCTACGAAGTTTCATTGGTCACTGCGCAGGTCACGGGGTTAGGTCAGTTGTTGCAAGTCAAAGATGGGTGCTTATCTGAGCAGAATTCTTGACAGTTGGGATTATGGGAATAACATTTTCGGAATGGCGTTTAAGCGTGTGCTCGAAGGGGGGCTAGGTTGGGTATGGTAGGGGTAGGATTGTTTCTATTTGCCTTAGTCATCGTCCCATGCTGGTGCGTAGTTTTCCTTTGGATTTGGATTGACCCCAAACTCTCCCCTGGGGTAATTACATGAAGGTATGGCGGGGCAAAGGTAGGTAGGTGATTGGGACTTATGATTATTGGGCCCATTCCGACCAGAAGACGACATTGGGGATTCAGATGTAAAAATTCAGGCTTTTCCTCCCTCTGAATTCAATCAGAAAGAATCAATTCCCATTCCGTCCAACTGTGATCTTGGGAACAGCATCTGCTGGTCCTTTTAGTCGGAGGATGCTGCCAGAGTCGCTCAATCAAATGCAAAGCACTTGAAGGAACTTCCATTCAGCGGTTTCTCAATTGATACAGATATCCTTTCCAGCTTTCAGCATACGAAATCAAACGCACCTCCACCAGCAGCCACCACCAAATGGGCTCAACCGTCGACATCTTATTCTTAAGTATCTCTTGCTCTGAATCCAAATGAAGAACTTTTAATAATTGTAAAAGGGAGCAGTAATTGTTCATCCAGGTATCGAAGAACTTTTAATAAATTGTAAAAGAGGAGAAGCAGAATTGTTCATTCAGGTATCCACGAAGAATTATTGAAAGTGGAGACGCATTGGGGGAATGGATGCGAAGAAGCTTAAAATGTTGGGTCTTGAAGGTGAAATGACGAATTTTAATTTGTCAGTTGACGTTTCTAAGATGGGGACTGGGGAATTAAGGTCCAAGAATATTGGTCATGTAGGCGTTGTCGTTGGGTTGTTTCTCATGTCGGTACACCTGGTCATGTCCAAGGGGTCCTTTTGGTTGATAATGATGATGAAGTAAGTCAAGGGACGAGGGACTTGAAGGGATTACTTTCCCCCAGGGATGCTCATGTGTCCTCTTCTTGGGTCCTTTATCAATCACTTTTATCTATAACCACTCAGCCGTCACAAAGAAGGGCGAAGGGCCCTTGGTTCTTGGTCCTTCCCAAGGTAAAAAGACATGGAGGACCTTCTTCACCAGATCTCAAATACAGAGATGACAAGACTTGGAATTCCTTCACCAAATTCAGCCCTCTTCATTATTTTCCTAAACCCAGAACGCTTACCTTGTTTCTCCTAATTCTCTACAACCGTTTTCCTTCATCTGTCCAATCAGGGTAGGAGGGGGATCCTACAGGTCATGCCAAGGGATTGGGGGTGATGATGATCACAAGTCCATGTGGAATTAGTCAAGAGTCCTAAGTCGTAGAATAACAGAAAGAAATCAGAGAATCCGTTGATCAATAGGGGGGAGGGAAAGGCTAAAGTATCATTTACGCTCCAGCGTCGTGGAGAAGAGGATAGGGTCAAGGGACCACATTCCGGACCTCTTTCCAGGGCTAGCTACCCTTGGATCAATCATAACCTGCCTGTCAGATTACTTCTTAGATCCATTGTTAGGAGGGGAAGGGAAAGGCCCCCATGGGTCCCCTTGGAATGAAAGAAACAAAAGTATCCAAGTGCACTGGGCCCTTAAACCATAGCAATAAGATTCTCCCTCGTCCTTAATTTTGTATAAATTTTATCTTGAACCTGGGTAGAGGTGAGGTGAAGATGTAACCAATTAAACAAGAAATTGGGCTAAATCCAAGAATTCCAGACAAGAATGCAGGTCTTAGGTGGAGCTATCCAGGTGTTTCAAAATTCTGGTTCATTGTTCAGGTTTCCTTTTGGTTTATCAGGGATTAGGCCCCTTATATCATCTTTATTTGTTCTCCAGTCCCCGATAAGGGAATCTCATGGAAGGTATTCGGAGGGCCCAGATCAACTTTCCGAAGGAATTTATAGGCGAAAGAATAATAATTCCTTGTTTCTAAGAACAAGCTGTTAATAACTACGCTTCACATCCATCTGCAAGGTATTCGCGTTGCCCAAATTTTATTTATAGACTAAGATTAGATTTCTATTGTTTTTACCATTATCGAAAGGTTTCACGGGATGTTTTGCCTTTAGGAAGAAATGCAAATGAAGGCGAGGGTGTTAAACTATTTTTTTTGAATATGAATTAATGTTTTCCCCATACAATTTCCATCTTTCATAAATTAGCTTGAAATATGGTACTAAGTTCCCCTCTTTCAATTTTCTTATTGAAAAGGTGGAAACAAGATTTATGAAGGGCAGAAGAGGGTTGAGAAGAGCCCACCGCAAGTACCCACTTTTCTACCAAAAACAAGCGTCATCCTCTACCCATTTTGGTGGAATTTGTTGAAACATGAAACTAAAGCTTGTGTCGGCGAAAGATGAATTGAAATTGTTCCATTGTTTAGATTTTGCAAATAACATAATGATGATGATGATGCATGTGCCGATTATAAAATGAGGCAAAGCTGGACGTAAATTATTTTAAACTGCGTGACCATTGGGTAGATTTGTTGAATTGGGATTGCAATTAGTTTAGTATGGAATAAAATGTATGATCTTGTAGCTTATGTACCTCCACCAGATGCGTTTTGAGCATGATAATTCCCTTTTGTTGTGCTAGTCCATTTTTGGGGTTTGACTCTTTTGATTCCCGTTAGGATGTCCGCTCATTACTACATAAATTTTTGACGAAACAATTAAGCGTGATTTCGTGTTGGTCATGTCGTGCTTGCTGATGTTGTGAGGGTGGATTAAATTTTAAATTCCCGTTCCCTGCCACATCCTACAGGAGGAACATTGTTTGGCAGGGCATTATTCTTGGCCATGTCCACCAACTTATTATTATCATCACGGGCCCTTGCGCTGTAATTACAATGTGACAAGTATAGTCCCACGAAAGAAACAAAGTTTGTCTCATGGAACCCATTTACCCGGGGGATGAGCTGATGTCGCAAATTAGCTAAAGCTAAAAATTAGCAGAGATCATCCGTTTTGACATTGAATTGTGTGGAGGGGGAAGTCTGTCAAGGTGTGACGCACACAAGGTATGGCCGTGGAAGCGTCTTCTTCTGGTTTCCTTGGGATGCTCCTTAGTTTTTAAGTTTGAAAAGGGATCACTCAGGATCCCTCCGTTGCGTAACTATTGTTGTTCTGTGAAGGCTCTTAATTCCTGTCGGTGGTGATTATCCTCCGTCATGCCTCTTGTTTGTTCCTAAATGAAGATAATGGGGAGATTCTGAAGCCGAACGGAAGTGGAGCTCAGCACAAAGGATCCCCACAGAAAAACAGGACTATAATTCATAGCTTAAGCTTAAAACGAACTCCAATCATTGTTAACTTCAATTAATTGTCATTAGGCCATTAGTCATTTAAAGAGGAGTAGAAATGTGCCGACGACGACCTTTCCGCTTCCTTCACTCACGACACGAAGCCTTCGCCTGCCTCATTATTCTCTGCCCCCTCGTCTCTGATTGGTCCACCACCACTCCATTATGGCCAGGCCGGCCTCATTTTAAATAATAATTATTTGATGGCCGTGAATTATTTAAACTTGAATTAAGTAGTTCATTTGTGGCCAAAATTGAAGCATGCATAAGTTAGGAAGGAGTCCTGAGTGCTTTCCAGGTTTTTCAAATGCATAACGATTCCAGCTGGAGAAAAGTTTTCATTTATTTTTTGCAAAGTCATGAATTCTAAAGCAGGTTGATGAAATTAATGGCATGGTATAAGAATTCCGAATTTCGGTTTCTGTCTCTTTTTTTGTGGAGTATAAAATGAATGATGGTGAAAATAATGAGAAAGTCCCCCATCTGGATCAATACTCATTTCGACTGTGTATGGGATTGACTCTGAATGATAATAAAAAATATGAGGTTGCATGTGAAGTGGATATGGGAGATTCTTTTTTATTAATTGAGGGAACGGCCAGAGTAATGGCAGCCGCGGTTCTTAATGGAAATCCCCCCAATACTACCCGGGTATTCGGATACTCGGGAATCAAGGGGAAAGTTGGATTTTTTAGGACTCCCCCGGTTTTTTGTGTCGCCCTAATCAAATCCCAGAGTTTTTTTAGATGTGGGAAATCCCTTTGGGGAAAGTATAGATTACGGAGCTTAAAAACGGCCATAGTCCTGGAAAGCCCCTGGAAAAAATCCTGGAGGGAATATAATTAGAATCCTAGGATCCCATTCAAAATCTAATCAGATTTAATTAATTACTCTTACTCAATTATTCCAAGATTGCCTTAGTAAGCACTCGCAGATGAAGGCAAAGTATAAAAAATCCTGGAAAGCTAGTAGTGAATCCATCCCAAGTTCAACCAGGGGATGAGAATGAACTCATTTAAATAATTGCAATTAGAGGAAGAATATAAAGATAAATGATGGTTATAAATTTAATTACGCCCAGAAAGGGGGCGGGAACGAAGGGAGGTTTGGATTTAGGACGATCGATGAATTCAAGTGAATCAAATCAGAAGTGGGCGTGGTCCCGGGGCTGAAAGAAGCGACGATTTCTAAGGACCCATAACTTTTATCTCAAGATTCAAAATCAGCGTTGTTAGGGTTAAGGGCTGGCTCCAAATTGGAGACTCCAATTCATTTTCTGTTTCATCTTGGTTGTAATTTTGGCTGACGATCAGGATTTTTCTTAAGAGTTGGTTGGATGGTAACTATAAAGGTTTCCTAAACTCAATTAAATTGGCCATAAAACTTGTGCAAGATGCTCTGGTGGCTCCTTAGTGGTGGTGGTGATAAGGGAAGATTCAGGAGTTGCGTCATTGGGATAACAAAGGAACCCGATCTTTCAGCCCATTTGCTCCCTGATCAATAACTCATAGCCAGCAATTGAGCAACCGCCAGGAAATAAAGCATCAGCTAATTTCTTCTAATGGAACAAACACAATTTCCTCAACCAATTCACAGAGTTGCATGCGTGATGAAGTTGGGTTTCAATGCAGGAACTGGATGGACGTGCATAGAAATTAGAAGCACTTTGTGATTAATTGGGAATTTTGTAAAACGAAGTCGGAGGTGATGAAAGGAAACTTTTAAGACTAAAAAAACACACGGAACTTCCCATAAGGGAGAAATTCAGGGAGGAAAAGTTTAGATTATGAATACATAAAAAAAAACTTTGTAATTAATGGTTTAGGAGGGAAGCTCCAAGTACTTTTTCATTAACAAAACTTTTGTTATCAGATTAACTAAAAGTTTTATATGTAAACGCATTTCGGATTTTCTACTCCCTTCGTCACTTGGGATGAAAATCTTTTTTACTCGGGGACAAATTAAATGGAAGATGAAATGAAAAAGGAAACTTTTTTAGGATTCCGTGAGAAAGCGACCTGATGTCGCTGACGCTTCGGGTATAATTAACTAAACAACCCGGTACCATTCCATCCCCCCCCCCTTAACTCAAGTTGTATCAAAGTATCAGTTGCACTTCATAGGATTTCAGCGCCGAGCGATGGTGTTGATTCACATGCAGGTTGGACACTTGTAAAGGTCAATGACCCCTGGCTCCTCCCCTTCACTTTGCATGGAGTTGAATATTTATACCCAAGTAAAAATTATCATAAAACGACAAATAAAAAGTAGTCAAAGAAGCATTTTTTTCAGCTCTTAAACTCGGGCCAAAGGAGTCCCCACTTCCTCCTGCATCATTTGGATGGAATGAGTGGAAAAGTTTATCGAGAAAAGAATTGGAGGAGTCCTTCCCACCCTGGGATCATCGAGAAAGTACGGGGGAAAGGAGAGAAAGTCTTATGTATTAGTTAGGAGGGTCATGTTTAGCCGTCAGAGTCTCTAAAGTGGCTAATATCATCCTAGTAGACTTTCTCCTCCTACTTGCTATAGGAGTGAAAGTAAAAACGTTTTTTCTTTTAGAATTTTATAGTCTACCTTTCTCTCTTTTGGCCAATGACGACATGAATTCTCAAAATGTTAAGATTAGGAGGACGCTCTGCCAGGCAACCGGGAGGCTGGCTCTGGACCACTTTCCTCTTCTTTCTCTTTAGTAATTTTGGCCACGTTCCCCGTTTTTTTTATATTCTTCATTCATTTCTTCCTTTTTTTCCGCCGCTACTCTGCTACTCGAAGAAAGTCCTTCTTTACAATTTTAAGAAGAGAGAAAGTGGGATGATGCTGACGATGAGCTCAACGCACGTAGGGACTCAACTTGTTACAACTCTACAATTCCTCCCTTCCTTCTAAAGGGAAGGCGGAGGAGGAAGAAAGTAACTCTGAAGGGTAATTTCTATTACGAAGCCAAATTTTTATATTTTCTCCTCCCTTTCTTTCTTTCGTTTGTCTGATTTGAATTCATATCATAAAGTCCCAGTCTCCTTTTGTGTTGTCTTTATTTACTGCTCTCCCGAGCCAACTTGTGCACAAAATGAGCAACTCAAAGGAAGGCAAAGGCGCCTGGGTTCCAAACTTGACGCAAAAGATGCTTCACAACGCTGCTGATCCAATCAAATGGCTCCTTCCTATTCTGCCCAAGACCTTAGAAACAATGGCTCTCATTTTCTGATTGATGCAATTTGATTGTTGTAAGAAGTGCATTGGCTCCGGCGCGACTTCTCATCGCGTGCTTCTACGTTTCCGTAGACGATGCTTGAAGGAAACAAGGATGTTCCAAATTGAGTTCATCATTTAAGTAACGCATGCATACGGGAGGTCGTTCTACCACTTTCAACTGCAGTTCATAATACTTGCAGTTCCTATTATACATTTTGAGGGCATTTCGCATACACGTTTGCGCAGGGCCATAGGCATCCCTGGCCACTGGTCGATTAGTGGTCATTTTAGATCCAGAAGGACATGGATTTATTAAGCACTTTCCCACAGCCGTATGGTTTCGGAAGATGGGAAGGAGTGAAGGCTCTCATTGGCCAATTATCGCCATGTGTTGTAGCTTTCATTCTTACGTTGGCCAAACCAAGACGAGGAGCTGCGGCTTGGGACTTGCTAATTTTTTTTCTTCTGAAATTGGTTTTCGGGTACCTTGTTATCGTTAGAACCCGGGCGTCTCCTTTCCCTTTCTCCTTCGCACCAGCGTAATATGAAACTGACCGTCTGAAAAATTAATGTCCATAACTCACTCGGATGAGTTTGGAAAAGTTGGAGCTTGAGCGCGTCCCAACGCTTTCGCCTCGCCGGGGATAGGCGTAGGGAGTTTATATTATATTCATTGCTTTCTCCATTGTTATAAGTGGATCAAGGCGCCGAGAGCCGAGGCAAGGCGTGGAAGAGTTTGGTGACCTTCTTGAATTGAAATGAGATTTTAATACCCTCCTCTGCTCAGCTCCATTTCCCCCCAAATTTCGAGGAGAAAATGAAGAAGAATCTTGTGTTAAAAAACTTTTTTGACTTTCCATTTTAGAATTTTGGTGGTCGTACCGTAGGTTGTTACATGGGATTACTTGTAAGGATGAGGGAAAGAGGAAGGAAGGGTTGGGTACTAGCCGCAGAACTCGGAGTCTTGGCCCAGGAAATTGTTCTGCCTACTGGAGAAAGTATTAGGGGTCGATTTGCAGTAAAGATTAGGAAGCCCATTGGACAGCCTCCTGGAGAAAGATACCTCCTGGAGAAGATCCTCCGGGAAAACGGGGCTTTTGGTCCAAATGGAATTATTCAGATCAGTTTTCATCCTCCATTATTATTGGCAGGGAGGGAGGGAGATCCAAAGGCATTTCCCATTATCTCCTCTCTTCCATCAGCTTTATGGCAGAGGGGCAACTCCCGAAACGACCAAACCGGATCTTCAAAATCCTCAACCATTTCTTTGATTTCAGCTCCTTTCATCCCTAATTTCCTTCTCCTGTCCTCCCATATCAATTCTTCATTCATTTTATTGAGCGATAAATACATGTTATTTAAATACTGTGCTCGGAGCACTGGAAGGCGCTTCGACGCTGACGCTTCGAACTGCGCTCCAATTTCTTACTGGTGCTTCGTTTATGTTGGGTGATGGGATTTCCCTTCATCAAGTTGATTGAATTCAAGCCCTTTGATTGGCCAAGAATGAGCTTTGATTAATGTCGCTGATGAAGGAAAGTGTCGAACCACGTCATGGTAAAATTGAACCTAAAAAAATCAGTAAAAAGGGGAACGAATCCCTGCAGTGTCTCCTACGCTTTGTTTTCCTTACGAACAGAGTACACTGACTCCTCCGTATCTTTTTATCTACCAGTCTATTCTCTATTGTTTTCCCTTCAAACTTTTGTTGTCACTCCTTGTGTCTTGTGTGCGTCATCTCCTTCCTTCCCCATTTCCCCCAATTTTGGCTTGCCAAGTGGCTCAACATCAAAGTTTTCTTCATCTGCTCCTAGTGAAGCGAAATGAATCGCTGCAGTAATGCACTACTTTTTCATTTTGTACAGGAAACTGACGAACGAACAAACTGAGATGATTATGAAAATTTAATATAAAATTTCCAAAAATTCTGCTGGTGGTTATTAATTCCTTTCCAGCCAAACTTCCTCACGATCGCTGATGTTAACAATTTGTAAGATAATGAGGTGGGGAGGTGTTTGTTATCCGTTCGTAGGCCCAACATCCCTCACTCCCATTGTCTCCTCCATTCATTTTCTGGTCGTGATGTCCGTATAAGCTCATCCTGTCCAGTCTCGCCAACTTTCCCATTGTTTGTCCCATGCAGAATAGGAGTTGAATCTAAGGTAGATCTAATTTTCCCACTAGTCCTCTACTACTATTATCATTTCTCCGATTCATTATTCTTAATTTGGGTCCTGATGAGGATTAACCATAAAAATCCACAATTCACAAACTTCCTTTACGAGGTTGTTCAACTCACTTACTCGGAAGTCCCACCCCCTCCCCCTCCTCAGTTCTTTTGGTTGAATTAATTAAATTATTAGAATTAAATTATTACATGACATGACGTTCTGAAGTGGAGTTGGGAATAAGAAGCTGTGGGAAAGGAGATGGAGGAAGGAACGTCGTCGTTCCCATTGGCCAACACGAGGAAGAAGGTAATAGGATAGGGACAAGTTAATTAATTCCAATGGAAAATTTGAACCAAGATGCTGCATCTGAGGAAGATTTGTTGGTGTTGGTGTTGGTTGATTTCTTGAAGTTGATCTTAAGCTTCTTGAGGAGCTGACGCCCTGCCGACTCACCTGTCCAAATACATGAAGTTTCATCTCAGAAATTCCTAATTCCACCAAGCAACCCCGCTTACATGCATTCCAGCTGTCAAGTTAACTTAAGAGTGAAGGCTGCTCACTTGTAATTTAGCGCTAATTTAAAGCTGAGGAGCCATTGATGCCAGGGCACGTGACCTCCGCTGTCATTCTTTGTCTCTAGTGTTGCAATTCGAGCAAGAAAAGCGGGGTCTCTTTACGCTGTTTACGGGAGCTTGGTTTAACACCTGGTTTCTCACTTATAATAAAATCTTACCCCTAAATCTACATGTCGTTAAGTGCGGAGTGTGTAGTGCGTCCTTTCCCTTTTACTTATTGACCTTCTGTTCGTTTCCTTTGGAACCCGTGAAAGGGGTATCTGATTTCTTATGCAATTTCCATTATTCCAACCAACTCCTTTTCCTACCTCCAGTGCGTCGTTTACTCTTGTCAATTTGAATAAATTGGACTTTTGTAAACCCCTTTGTTGTATTGACTTTGTGCAGATGGTGGAGGGTCGGCGTGTGCCTGGAAGGGCGTCTTTCGTCCGTTTGGGACACACGAGGAGACTTTCTTATGCTAATTTCTTACACACATAACTATTGCATTCGAACTACAAAGAATGAAAATTAGAATTGAGGAAGATGGACCACCGATCATCAAAAGATTCAAAGATTGAGAATTAGGAATTCAGAATAATTTGGAATTGATTTGAAAGAGAATCTCAGCGGGGGAACTGATCGGGTGAATGCGTCTCTCCGTTCCATGTGTGGGTATGGGGAAATTGCAATGGGGACCTCAACGAACAACGCACAGCGTTTGGGACGATGGCGACGGTGAGAGCACACGGGGAAGATTTCATTGAATCCTTTCTTTTTATTGGTTCTCGGGAGAGTCGTAGAAAGTGACGGACCGTGAAATGAGGAAATGTCCATTGTCTTCCTTCTGACAGGTTAATCTCTGTTGGTGCTCTCTTGGTCCTCCAGTCCCTACTCAAAAGTAATCAAGGAGGTCAAAGCCTCCAACGCACAACACGTCAAGACTTTTTAATAAAGTTACAAAATCAAGTCAAGCTGGCTAAAATGTCCATGGACTGCTATCCCTTCTGCTAGCTGCTGCGGTTTCAGGACAAGAAGGTCCAGAAGACGGTCCCTTCTTCCGCTGATGTTGGGAAAGTTGCTTTGTAGTGCAAGTCCTAGATGATGACAATGGCGGATGATGTTTCCCTGGGATTTTGGTCTGTGGGCGATTATGGGGGTGGGAGATTAATGGCGGGAGATCATTAGGCGGGTGAAGAAGTATTGACAGGAGGATCCGCGTGGGTCCCTTTGGGTACTTTCTTCTTTGCTAAATTGAATTAAACTCTGCCGAGTGGGCCGCGGAGATTTACTCTAATGGCCAACGGACTTGTGTCGTTAAGTCACCCGGATTCAGTCAACGCGGCCCAACAACCACTAATCTAATGGTATTAAAAATACAGTGGCTTTAGTCCAGACTCCAGGCTGAATTCGGCTCTAGGCCTGGAGCTTTTAGACCAACCGGAGGAGGTCAGCAACTCCAGAATCTCCAGCGAGTAATTGAACACCACCTCATTATGACACAGGCTGACAACGCTGTCAGCGTCCGCACCGTCTTCAGGGAATTCAAAAAGACACTGAAAGTCTCCCCGCATTCAACCTTTGCCGGATTTATGAAGGGAGCTTAATTATACAACAACCAATCAAGTCCCTGGAAAATTGGCCAGGGATTAATTATAGTCGTCCTGGAAAATTGGTCCAGGTTATACTTTCAAGTGCCCCCTTTTTCAAATTGATCTCCAGAATTACAAGGTTTCGAATCGAGTCAAGTAGCATTTAGAGCATCATCGCTTGGTTAACGCCTCCTCATCCCATGATTTAAAAACCAAGGGATGCTGGACCAGAATTTGGGATTTTGAAAATGTTGGAATTAGTTTCCAATTTGTATTCAAGAGGTAACCCCGTGGTCTTAATTTGTCTCGGTGCATGTTTAATTGCATTGTTTCTCTGATCTTTAGGGGTGGGGTGGGTAACCTGAACTGGAAGTGGGCATGAAAAGTGGTTGTTGCACAGTAGCTTGATTTCTGTTTAATAATTAGTTTGAAATCTCTTGAGCCTACCTGCTTGGATTTCGTAATGAGCTGGAACTCCTGTGTACCTGGCGCTTTTCGCTATTCATTAGCTATGCAGCCCCATGGTCCAGCCCAGGTGAGACGGGGACTGTCAAATGAAGATGAATGCTAAGGGATTAGTATGTGTTAATCTCCTCCATTGTTTCCTTCCTTCTAAGCTTAAGATCTCAGGAATCCTACGGAGATGCAGGGGGAGTGAATTGATTGATTAAACAAGTTTTCTCACTCCCTTCACATTCCTTTCCAAGGGAAGTGAGTAATGACCCGGGAGTAATTAACATGCATCCTCCTCATCTGTAAAAGGTCGTTCCTCCGCTGCATCTTTCAGTGTGTGCATACGCAAGGCTTAATTAATTCACCAATGTTAATGACTCCTCTCCTCTCCTTGGGTTCATCCCAAAGTGGTCTTAAGTAGTAGTGTAGTAGTGCTCTTGGCTTCTTTTTTGCAACTTTGCGCAACTCTCCTTCCCATGTCCAACCTTCGTGAGGAAGGGAAACTTGGAGGATTCCTCTAATTAGAGGCGAGTGCGCAGTAATTAAGAATCCTAGGCAGAGGCTCCCGAGTTTCCTTCCTGGGGAGTTCTTTAAGACACAAGTCCATGGGGAATGGAAGGCGGGGATTGGTCCACTACTTTCATTTGGGGAGGCTACTCCCAAAGAGCTGGACAAGGCTTGTGCAAATAAATGAGCCGGACGACAACGCTGGCCTGGGGAAAGGAGACTTTCACTTTGGGTAGGTTCTAGCCCGGAGTTTTTGTGATGAAAAGAACCAGTTGACATAAAAACCGTTAGGTTTCCAGCATCGTCATCATCATCATCGTGCGGGGGTTATTGATGCACTGTACATAGGCCAAATTTCTCTTGAATAATAATGTCCGAGGAATCATTAGCGGGTGAGCACACAACCGCCTTGTATAAGGGGAAGGAACTATGGACGGTGGGCCAAAACTATGTTTTTCAGTATTGATTTTGACTTTCGCTCGGCACTTGGATTGTTTCCCATTTAAACTCAAACACACTTAACTCTACGGGGGGAAATATTTGGTTTACTTCCAATGGAAGTCTTCCATGTAGTCATTATAATTTCTGAACTGAAAATCAATAAACTGGAGCATAATTTCAAAGGAGGGCAGGAGCAGCCTCGAATCCACTATTTTTAAGAAAAAGGAAGTGAAACGTGCGTACGCGGTTTACATTTATGCAGACATTTTCGTATTCAAATTTCATGGTAAAGTTGCTACATGCGAGATACAAAATGCAGTTGCACTTGCATGCACAAGTGCGGTGACAGGTGCATTTTTATCTTGATCTTCATTTCAGGGAGAGGGACTAAGACGTTTTAGATTGGGTACTGTAAACTGTACTGTAACTGTAAAATGTACAAAATGGAGCATATTTGTCACCCCTGGATTTTCTGCCTGCATTAAATTACGAGACGCTTCTTTATAAAGCGAGAGTGTTTTCCCCCTTGTGGAAAGAAGGAAGAATAATTCCTTGGAAAAAGTGTCATAATTTCATGAGATTCTTTTCAGACTAGTGCGACCCAGGACTGTAGAGTGTATTTTTGTAGCAAACAAAAGAGGACTCGTTGGTAATGGATTGCCTGTCTCCTCCCTACCTAGTGGATTGAGGGAGTCTAATGAATCGGACTTAAAAGGGACTTGCACAATGAAATTAAAGAAAGGGAACCTGGAAAGTGGAATTTTTTCTGTGAAAATGAGACTGGAGGAAAACCATCATTTACCCAAAAAATGACAAGGAGAGGAGAGATCCTTTGTCCAAGGGATTTCCCAGGATCTTTTAGTTTTACTTCTCATACACACCACTTTCCAGGATCTAATGGACATTTCCAGGGGAATGAAATAAAATCAATGGGATTTGGCAACGCAGAGCAGGGAAAGGTCGTAGGTTATGCAACTCTGAATCCAGGATGCGGGTGTTTGAGCTCCAAATTCCGCTGCAACGTTCGACCCGAAGTGAAATTTCAATTGTTCCCTCGATGCTATCTGTATTCGAATCTTCATTAGAAATATTTCAAGTATTTCATTTTGAAATACTCCGTGTGGTGAAGGATCTTGACGGCTAAAGGAAGGTCCAGGAATTCATGTTCCTTGATGGTTTACTTAGGTTAAATGGTCACCGGGTGGTGGTCGGTTGATTAGATTTTTCTACATTGTCATTCTCCTGCTCCTCCCAGGACCAACAATGCTAGCTCGGTATAAATCAACCAATCAGAATCCAAGCATTTAAGTATTGTACTCCTTTAAGCAGCACTCCCGTAAGTGGGAATTTTAACAGTTAAATAATACACAGCCATTATCCCTCATTATAAACAAGGATGAGAAAGGGGCTTTTTGTGTTAATAATGCTTGATTGGGAATAATAATATATCAAGTCCACATTTAAATGGGAATTCGCCATTATTCCTCCACCAGCCTAAACGGACATTAATTAAACTTCCCTGGGACTTTGCGTTATTGCTGGTTAATTAAGAACCTACGTATGTACGCTGGGAAAAGAAACTCCGCACTTGATAAATGATTCCTTCTAATGATCTTCCTAATAATGAGGAAAAGTTTAATTAGATGAGACTAGAATTTACACTTGATGCTTTTTTGGACTAAGTTCCCACGGTTCAGGTCTTTGTTTTCTAAAGCAGGTAGGTATGGAAGAGGTCCATTGACCAATCAAAAGAGCCCCTTCCACCACTACCACCATCCGCAGCCATAGCTCAAGTCTCCCTGAATGAAAACGGTGTCAATGGCTCTGTCAGTTTGGGGTCCAAAACATTGTGAACCATGTTGTGGTCAGTTGGGAATGTGGGTCTCCAGGAGACCCCAAGAATCACGTCACTGCGACAGATTTAAGAGACAATGGAAACCTGTTTTGGGATTTTGTGTGGCAATCGGTATACCGCCTGCTGATTCCCTGATGCCATTCTCACACCTGCAGTTTTCCAGGATGCATTCCTAGGCCCTTTGCTATGGAAGGTTAAGGGATAGGGCGGGGACTAAACACACCATTGTCCTCTCTTCCTTACTCGTTTCATTAAGGAAAGCTTCTCCCTGTTAATAGATAAAACTGAGGTCAGAGGTCAGTCTTTCCTCCCTTAGTCACCACCATTTTCCAAGTAAGGCCAAAGCCTGCTGGACACCCTCCATGGACGTTTATTCCAAACGTCCGCATCCTCCATCAGGCGGGACTTAATTCGTGTCTAATGTATTTTTATGCCCTCCGTTCCAACAAATGGGATTCAGTTGGCATTGTCCTCGAGGTAGTCCTAACGAAAAGAAAATCTCCTTGAGGAATAAAAGGAAAAGTTTATGGGTTTTCTCATAAAAATAAATTAAAAATTAGTAAATCCGTCTTAACAAACTTCCTCCCAGGGATGGCCTGATGGAGGGACGGAAAAGGACCACCAGCTTCCCAAACTTACTTAAGTGCAGCTGTACACAAACCCAAACCTAAGGATGGATTGTGTAGTAAACAGACTTACAATGTGTGCCTAGTACGCTACTAATCAACGCTTGGATTTACGACTCGGCGGCCATGATGCGGCTCTTGATGCTCCACGGATCAACCCAAGCAATTTGAAAAAAATTAAGTGCTTGATTCTTCGTCTTGTGTCGGGTGGTGCTTGGATTATGCAGAGTTTGGAAATCTTTGAATTATGATGCTGGAGCATTTGTCTAAATTTGGGGAATTAAGTTGATGATGATGGTTGCGTGGCGGTTGTTGGGGGAAATAGGCCGGATGGAGATGATGCATGGCTAATTAGGCTCCCAGGTGGGGAGTCCGGCCGTAATGAAGGTGTGAATGAATCAGAAGAAGACCAAGAGGACGTTCATCTTAATCGCGACGAAAGTCTTCCATTTTCCATTTTTGGTCTTTTTTAGCCTCTCCTCGACGGACTTTAGCTACGCTCCACCGCCTCATAATTTCCTCTTTCAAAGAAACCAAGGACAAAATGTACATAAAATGTACACAAAATGGAGGATTTGGTAATACAAAAGAAGCTGGGCTGGAAATCCACAAAGATTACACGAAAAGAAGCATCTTGGTGACTTTGACTCTTACCGATGGCGGTAGTGGTAGTAGTGGTTGTGGTGATGGTAGAAGGAATCTTGCCCTAAAATTAAGAATTTGCCAAAGTTATTCTAAAGGGAAAGGCAAGGAAGGGTCTAATTCGGATCTTTATGAGTCCC